>JAUTCZ010048447.1:0-11513 GCA_032273805.1 Melanodrymia brightae | reverse complement strand
CACGATAGGTACCATCACATAGTTCCAGAGCGCTCGCGCTATTGAACGTAAGGCTGGCGTATTTCCTACTGGCTTGGGTGAGACTGGTGCCTCGTCCGAGTCCGACTCACACAGGGCCGGTGGTTGATGCAGCATGTACAGCAGCTTCAGCCTCTGATTGAGGTCGCCCTTACACATCACACCAAGAAGGCACACAAACTCCTTAAAGTTGATCATATTGTCTTTGTTCGTGTCCAGGTACTAATAGAAAATTAAATCAAATTTGTTTGAGTAAAATTTCTTTTCTAGGAATATGCAGATACAAAAAACCTCACCAGCCTGAGGCTCCATCGACTCCCCCCGCCCTCTGCCCAACCCACAACCCTAGCCACACCACATATGCATACACTCTAATGCTTCTTGTAGCGAAAAACGATCTGATGTATAGATCAGGGGGTCACCATATTGCAGGATAAGCATTGCTAGAAAAGAAATTTTACTCAAAACATTTTGAAAAAGTACTGTGGTGTAGCATCAACTCGATAACGCTCTGTATTACACGCACTGTCGAATAGTACAAAATTCAGGTCGCGTGATGTGGTGACGGCCTCATCGTGACCTCTCGGACTGTATTAGGGACACGGCAACCAAAACTTTCATGTCTATGTCATGATCATCGTGCTATATGACAAATCATTAATCGTTTTGTTAACTTTCAGAATACAACATTGCATCAAAGAACATTCAAAGCTTGATAAACAGTAAAACAAAATTGATTCATTTAAAAGGGAAGTAACCCATGATGTAACAAAATGTCTGGTTGTCAATTTGATTTTTCCCCACCTCTGCTCAGAACAGCAGACAGTTAATGTGGGAAATGAGATTGGCTTTTGAGACAATTAGGCAGTCAACAGTATTTGATTAAGAATTACATGACACATTTCACAAACCTTGAAGCTTCGAAGAGCTAACACTGCAGCCTGAGATCCTGTTGCCCATGGAGACAGAGATAAAAACATTGTTTTCCATTGGTCAAATTCCACCTTATAATAGTCGTAGTAAGGTCGTGAAGGGTCGTACTTGTCACTGGTCTCGGCAGGCTGTTGGTGTGTTCGCCAATAGAAAGATGTCAAATATTCCTCCTAATAATTTAAATTCATGTAAATTGTATTTTTGAATAAAACGACACCTAGGGCATTCATTTATACATGTAGGGTATAACAAACATCATCTGATACAATAAACATCTGAGATAATAAACATTATCCAAAATAATAAGCAATAAAATTATTTTGGAATATTGTACATAATCAAAAATAATAGACATTTGAAATAATACGCATAATCTGCGATAATAAGCAAAGAGTAACTATAATACATCGTTATAAACAGTGCAACTAATGTTGATGTTTGACCTTAGTTCACGTGTTACTATAATGTGCAATTGCTATGTTGTATACTTTACCTTGAACAAGATGTAAATGTCAGCCAGTTCTTTGCCCTTAAACATCGTGTCTGACTGGACACTTCTCAGGATGTTCTTCATCACCGTGTCCTCGATTGTCTACATGCAGCAAAACAAAGACAACAGATAAAGTTTGTTCGTTTACAACTGGAACACATTATATTATTAATCAGACGTTATTGGATGACAAACGTACAGTTATATCGACACTTGGTCCAAGAGGCAACCTGCTGCCACCACATAGGCTACTTAGAATAACAAACAGCAAAGGATCTTTTATGTGCACATTCCCACAGACAGGATAGCACACACTACGGCCTGTGATGGATGAGTTGTGAATCATTGGTTGGAACTGGAAATAACCCAACGGGTCCACTAAGGAGGATCAATGCATCGACCTACTGCAGGGATAGTTTTGAATTCAACAATGGATAGCGCACGTGATAGAATGATCACTATAAAGTGAAAACATCAAGTAGGTAGGTCTATGTGAACAGCACACCAGTCATTTCATACCTGCACAACACGCAGACGATATTTCAGTCTCAGCTTGTCAATGTCCTGGTTTGAGATTATTCCAAACTTTCTATAGCTGTCTTCTATAAGATCAGTAACATCCACAGTACACTGTCAGTAGAAACAGTAAAATCAGATCAGTAACATCCACAAACCGGCAGTAAAATCAATGAAATCAATAAATTCTTCAATGCAAAATTTCAAACGTAAAATTAAACGATATGTAATCTTCCGATTTAATGTGCAACAGCAAGATCTTAAGCTATATTATGGAATACCATAAGTATGTTGGACGTTGTAGAAATTTCAACCAAGGCATAAGGTTGTAGAGTTTCAGGGTAAAATCTACATCACACATCAAATCATATAAACGATCCTTCAACCTTACACACCTCGTATGACTAACCATTACAGAGGCAGATTTGGGGGTGGGGGGGGGGAGGGGGGCTGGGCCGCCACTACATTTTGCAAGTTATAATTGTATTATATATTCATTTTCATTTTTTATGTTGGTTTTGAAATTTCTCTTACTAGATGCTTCATGCCTAAATGGATTTTCTGGATCTGCCTCTGCATTAAGTAAGAAGTAGCACGACACTGACTGATTAATACCTCAGTAAGAATTAGCATGACACTGACTGATTAATACATCAGTAAGAATTAGCATGATACTGACTGATTAATACCTCAGTAAGAATTAGCATGACACTGACTGATTAATACCTCATTTCGTTTCTTTTTGTTGATATCGCCAGACGTGTGATCGACTCTCGGCATCGTTGAGTCTCTATTGGCCACGTTCTCCAGATATCCAGTCAGAACTGTCATGGCTTCTCCGTCTTCAGCACACACCAATAACTGTTGACTCTTGCTGTCCAGAATAGTCAGTGCAACTTGAAATATCACCTGCACATATAACACAAACTAATGGGTGAGGAAAACTACATGTTCATGTAGAAGAACCCCGTTTAACATCTCTGCTCTTCGAAATAATTAACGTACATGTAACGTTCACCATCTTTTTCGACAAACTGTTTAATAGTTTCATTGACTTTTAGCTTCAATTTTCAAAGGCTTGCCAAGACTTTTAAACATTATAGTAGTATTCTAATAGAACTATTTATTTACATGCATGCACAGTTTACTGTTAGGAAAAACATGAACAGGATTGATAGTATTGTTGGATGTATAAACAGAATTCAAAGACTTACAAAACTAAATAATTTGAATATTAATTCTTTTCTGGTGATACTCGACCTGGTGCACTAGTGCATATTTCCTTATACTGTCTATACATCCAAAACTGTAGTCAGACTGTCAGCTACATTCCTAGCCCTACCACAATCCGCAGGAGCTATGCGTGCGCCAAACACCTGTCTCTTTTTCCACCAATTAAACTTCTCGTCTGAAACTTGGTCGGGGTAGACTGGGTGGGTTAGTTCTGCACCGCCATCTCGACTAGTGGAGAAAGGATCTGAGTGGTAGTATTTCACATCTCGACTGTAGTCGAGAATGGGTGGGAAAGAGTTAAAGAGGACTGGGAGTTCTGGTTTTCTGAATGCATATTGGTGTAAGTGATATGAATAGCTGCTATGTTAACTTGGTTTTAATAGTATATTTGAAGATGAATTTACAAATGTAAAGTCTAACCTTGGCACCGTCATAAAAAAAACAGTCGAGGATATTTACAGCACAACTGAACGGCATCACACTGAAAGTAAACGCAAACATATTAACTACATACACATTGCACTACCATACATGTAGGCCTGCAGAAATTGTGCACTGTGATCAGCTGGGATAGACTAACATATGAACTAAATTCATGGTAAATATTGTTCCACCATCCTCAAAAGAAACTTAATGCTATTGGGACTTTCTTCAAGGATTCTTTCCTTCCTGTATCTTTCTAACATAGTTTAAAAATTGTCAGTTGAATCTGAGCTTTTGTAAACAGATGGACAGAAGAATAATTTCACTGGTGGATGTAATTTAGTGAACTAGCAGATTGATGATGTATATATAATATCTAATAAAAGCATACCTCAGAAATATAGTAAGAAACCATGACAATGAAATCATGCTAAGAAGACCTAATGTGTCCAGCTTCTGGTGAAGACTGGGCAGATACTCCTTGATCAAATCTTCAAATACACCTGAAAATACATCATGTTGCCATCAATTTAAACTTATAGTGAAAGGTAATTTGCTGATTTTTACACTAAGACTAAAGAAAATTTCTTTTCTAGCAAAAATACTTCGACATCATCAAGTCCTAAGAATGATAAGCAGGCACTAACACCATCAGTTGAACCATAGATGAAAGCAAGACCGGATCAGAGCTGATCACATCACACGCCAACGCAATCAACATCGCAGGTATAGCTGTGGGTTATACTGTAGATTATAGCAAGACTGGATCAGAGCGGATCACATCACACGCCAACGCCATAAACATCGCAGGTATAGCTGTGGGTTATACTGTAGATTATAGCAAGACTGGATCAGAGCGGATCACATCACACGCCTCAACCAAGGATGACATCACAGGTTCAGCTGTGGGTTATACCGTAGATGATAGCAAGACTGGATCAGAGCGGATCACATCACACGCCTGAACCAAGGATGACATCACAGGTTCAGCTGTGGGTGTAACCAGATGATAGTGGGTACAGCTGTGGGTGTAACCAGATGATAGTGGGTACAGCTGTAGGTGTAACCAGATGATAGTGGGTACAGCTGTGGGTGTAACCAGATGATAGTGGGTACAGCTGCAGGTGTAATCAGATGATAGTGGGTGTAACCAGATGATAGTGGGTACAGCTGTGGATGTAACCAGATGATAGTGGGTACAGCTGTGGGTGTAACCAGATGATAGTGGGTACAGCTGTGGGTGTAACCAGATGATAGTGGGTACAGCTGCGGGTGTAATCAGATGATAGTGGGTTCAGCTGTAGGTGTAACCAGATGATAGTGGGTACAGCTGTGGGTGTAACTGTAGATGTAACTAGATGGTAGTAGGACAGCAACCAGATGTACATGTACATGTATGTATATAAAACTTGATCACTAGCGGTGTTCCCGGATGAACAGAAGAAACAAACGAGGGTGTGTGATAGAGTGGAGTGAGGACAGATACAACGCAACAATCACTTAAAATGTTGAGTAGTTTTGGGGGTTTTTATTCCATTTTTGAGTGACCAGAATTTCGTACAAAAGTATTATACTTAAATTATACTTTAAAGACGTGTGTTATTACAGTGACTGTTATTGCATCTTGCATGGTGAAACACAGCAAATGTGTAAGCTATTTTTCAGTTACCTTGGTCAATAAGAGCACCGACAACTTTAGTATTGTAGTAGTCAGGAAGTAGACGCTCACATATCGCTGTTAGCAACCAGAATGCTTCCTCCTCACTGAGGTACAAGAGTAGGACACTCGTCACAATATTCATAGCCTGACAATAGCCTGGAACAAAAATATTTAGAACAAAATAAAATAAAATAAAATTGTATTTGATATTCACAAACAATTGTGTATAGTAATAATAAAAACTAGTTACATTATATAGTATTTAATAGTAGAAATTTGGATTCAATGAATTGAAATGATATAATATACAGTTATATCAGTCTAGCTCACTGATATGTTCGAATTGATGTCCCACATGTGCTGAATTTACAACAGTGATATTACATAGGATACATGTACACACTTTGTAATAACTGACAGGCTGTTTGTCGTACTCTAGACATTAAAGGATAGGAAGTAACAAATAACGGAAACTCTACCTATATTCGGGTTCCTCCAAGCATATGATGTTAGAACTCGTCTTAAAGCTCCAATACCAAGGTCTGTTTGGAAAGCAGGATGCTCTGGCAGAGATCTGTATATAGTAGAAAACAAATCTGTACCACATTTTATGTCTCAGGCATTGGTGACAATTAGAAGCTACCAATGGCAACCTAAAATCAAGTAAGTTTAAAAAATGTATCTGTTGCATTTTATGACACATCATATTGTGTTTTCATCTATAGAGAAATAATAAACTATGACGAGTTAGCATGTCTGCATGTCCAATACTGAAACAATCCAAGATGGCCACCACGGAATACTGAAAATCATCTTATTCTCATATCTTCGCAACCAGTATGATACAAAGATGATTGAATTTTGTTTTAATATATTTTCAGACACGATGATTCAGATTCCACCAAAATGTATTTGAACATATTGACACCAAAATGGCTTTCATATACATGTATATCCTAAACTTGTCACCGATGATGCAAGTTACTGAGTATTGTCATTGAAGTATGCAAATAGGAAAAAACAAGTGTAGATTGTTCACTTTGATGGGTTTCAACAATTTATCAAGCACATGATATCAAAATAGCAATGTCACAATTTTGTGATCAGTTACTTGGTAATGTGGCGGCACTTCTTGTCTTGTTTCGCACGTTTTCAATTGATTTGTGCGAAACTCGTTTAGGCTGTCTGCGGGTAACGTTGATCAAAATGCAAAACATATTTCTGTTTTTGAAGAACTATTTTGTGTGCCTTGTACATTTGGCTGAAGAGATATAGATATCCCATGTCTAGTACTATAAAGCAAATTAATATAATGGCAGATGGATGCAATTCTTGTATAAATGAATTACACCATTGTGTACAGCTATAATTGTGAATCAGAGTTTGGATCACCTGTGTAAGTCTCTCTCAATCTCCTCAGTGGCAATTGTACACTTCCCTCGACTTTGCTGAACAATATCAGCATAATATCCTGGATGAGTTTGCATCTACAAACAATAAATGAGAAATATGAAACATATCACAAATATCTTGTTCAATATACTGAATGCTAAATATAGATGTATTTCCTTTTTGATTGATAGCTTTGCTATGCAACACACAATTATATATTAGGTACTAATTCCAAGCATTTAAGAAATGTGATCTTGTGAGATATCAATGATACATAGCATGATAAAAGGAGGTTTTTATCCTGAAATATTTGCAATTATGAAAAGTATCATATACTCTGCCGTCCTTAAACAAATTAAATCTATAGCAAAATTATTCTTACATTAAAAATGATCTTAATTTTAAATAACAGGGTATTCAATTAATTGGTAGTCACAATGTTTTAAATAATATATATAGTCATGTACATGTATATACAGTAGACCAAACTTATTTGCATGTCATTTTATACATCAAAGCGCTTATATGCTTATATGTACATTCAACAATTGCTTAGAAAATTTACATAATTATGTTCTGAGTACCGGGTATTTGCATATAAATTCCCTGATCCCGTTTTTTTTAAATATGTTAAAATATGTTATGTAGAATATAATTATTGTTTAATGTTTTACAAATTGTTTTATTTCCAGAATTACATGCTGTGTTAATATGTCTAAGTTGATAAATATTTATGAAGGAAAAAGACCTATAAACTAATGGCTGCCATTTTTTGACCCGATAAGGTTTGAATATGAGAGCAAAATTCTAGTAATTAAGAATGATGGAATCTGTCCTAAATTTAGATCATAGCAATGGATTGTCCTGGGCGAGAAAACGGCAATGGGACTGAAGGGTATAATGTCAGGCAGGATTTCCTGCCGATTGGAAGCAGAGGTGATAACATATATTTGTTATGCACTACATGTAGGCCTATGCAAATAAGAGGAATGTTTTTGTATTTCCAGTGTAATATTTGTTGTGATGTAAATGTATAATTTATAACATGTACATTATCAAGGAAATCCAAAACAAACTGACCTCATTAGCAGCCCCTGAAAAAACCATCCAAATCTCGCCCCTGTACTTGTCGGGTATTCCCTTCAAGATGAGCTCTAATGTCCTATACGTTCTGTACGTACACATTCCTCTGTAATAAAGATACAACACACACATACATGTAATTTAAATACCCGGAATGAATACAAAATTGAACACAGCTCACTAATAATGGAGAGCAGTGATGGAAATTGAGAAATATTTCTCTGGCCCTTAGCACTTAGAAAAGTTATTAGACCCCATGAAACATCACTAGTGTCTAACTTTTTGGTGAGAACCACATGAATGACGGATATTAAACATTTGTGGACCATAATGTGAAGACAAACCTTATGAATGGTATATTGAGTCAGCAATGGTAAGTAAAATCACAAACACACTTTTGGCTACAGTTAATATATTTTGTGTGAATAAAAAGAAAAAGAAAAAAAAAGATCAGTTTTCCAAAAAGAAAACAAACCTGTGATCGGAAAACAAATATGGCTTTATTAGTCCACAATTAGCAAGGGATCTTTGTTATTAACACTTTCCTAGACAGGACAGTCACATTAGCTTCCCAGATACAATTATAGTGTAGTGGCAACCCTATACTCAATATCTTAAACAATGTTTAAAAAGCAGTTTATGGTTCTCTTGACTGCTATAAATATCCAACCATACCCGATAATAAAATATAAGGACATTTGATCTAATCATTCAAGTCATACATAAGCAAAATATTTAATGCAATAGATGCACATGAAACTAGAAACTCAAAGTGTTTTTCTATAGATACAAGAATATTGCTTATTCCAAACATTTTCATAACAAAATATTTTGAACGACTAAAATGTGCACAAGATTACAAAATACATGCTAAATTGATGTTGCTTACCTTCCATATTCAGCAAAATGAACATCCCACAGATGCTGTTTGACGGTCTCTTTGGGTGAAAGTTCATCTGAAGCTCTCCGGCAGAACAGGCTGATCAGAGCAGGTTGGAATTCTTCTTCATTACATGTATCTAATAAATATTTTATCATTTACAGTATTGCCAAATATCAAATTCTGACACATTTTCCTTCCCCAATCTATGTGCCAAAACTGTTCAGTCAAGAACTTTGTCATCACAACATGTTCGTCACGGAAGACAAACCAAGCTATCAAGGTGATAAAAAAATAAATAAAAAAAGTTTATTAAATATCAAAAACTATGTGTTCAACTTACCTGTATGCAGAGATCAACCTGTAAGTTAGTTACGGTGCACTAGTAGCATCACCCGCTTCACATTGCATTAAATAAACCCTCAAAGTGTACCAAGTTGAATCAGAGTTTGACAGACGTCCGTGTGCTGCAAGTCTGTTTTTATTTTTACAAAGTTGTAAGTTGTAATTGTTGAATTTTGACGACTTTGATGACTATTCGATAGATGGCAAAATATAGCAACACCTTCATATGCAGTGGATATATTCATTGAATAATATATAAGTTTGTAAAAACTGTTTGATATATTTTATCATTCAACTAAACAAAGTACAAAATGATGATCTGGAATCAAACCAAAGTGAAGTTATAGACCAGAGATGCGTTTCATCTTAAGCAACCCTTAAACGTATGTCACTGTGATACTTGGCATATCATTATGTTACTTGATCTACTACTATCGAATGATGTTGAATTATCGAACTATAGAAGTATAACCATATAAACGTTGAAAAGTCTCTATATGAGTTTTATTTTTAACTCACCCGTATTGTGAGATCTGAAAAGTCTCTATATGAGTTTTATATTTAACTCACCCGTATTGTGAGATCTGAAGTCTCTATATGAGTTTTATATTTAACTCACCCATATTGTGAGATCTGAAGTATCTATATGAGTTTTATATTTAACTCACCCGTATTGAGATCTATCTGAAAAGTCTCTATATACGTTTTATTTTTAACTCACTCGTATTGTGAGATCTGAGAAGTCTTTATATAAGTTTGATATTTAACTCACCCATACTGTGAGATCTGAAGTATCTATAAGAGTTTTATTTTTACTCACCCGTATTGTGAGATCTGAAGTCTCTATATAAGTTTGATATTTAACTCACCCGTACTGTGAGATCTGAAAAGTCTCTATATTCGTTTGATATTTAACTCACCCATATTGTGAGATCTGAAAAGCCTATATAAGTTTGATATTTAACTCACCCGTATTGAGATATGAAGTCTCTATACAAGTTTTATTTTTAACTCTCCCGTATTGATATTTAACTCACCCGTATTGTGAGATCTGAAAAGTCTCTATATAAGTTTTATTTTTAACTCACCCATACAGTGAGATCTGAAAAGTCTCTATATGAGTTTTATTTTTAACTCACCCATACAGTGAGATCTGAAACGTCTCTATATGAGTTTTATTTTTAACTCACCCGTACTGTGAGATCTGAAGTCTCTATATGAGTTTTATTTTTAACTGACCCGTACTGTGAGATCTGAAAAGTCTCTATATGAGTTTTATTTTTAACTCACCCGTACTGTGACATCTGAAAAGCACAAAGAAGACATTGATGAGTAAATTGCATCACTGAATTGTTCGAGTACTATTTTGATTAACTGACTGGGGACTTGCTCATTTTGTTTGATAATGATAATTAAACATGAAGATAAAGAAGGAAACCAGGACAGAATGAGAACTGAGATAACAGTGATATTACATGCATTATGTCTCTTGGTCATATTTTCTTCAATATTCACATTTTATCCATTATATTATAGACACGAAGTTGGTTTGTTTGATGACACCACTGGAGCACATTGGTTAATAATCATCAGCTAGTGGATGTCAAACACACGGTTATCGTGGTCTCAGAAGAAAGATGCTGCTTACTGAATAGTAGCAATAGTTTTTGATTTGCACTTTCCAACAGACAGGATAGCACACACCATAACCTTTGATTTACTAGTCATGGAGGACTGGTTGGAATTGAAAATAATGCAACAAGTCCACTGAGGAGGATCGATCCTTTGACCTCTCAAATCTCAGTCAGATCTCTTGCACCGAGCTAGGTCCCACTCCATTATTGGTACACAACAAACAAGTTTATTAACATCGTTAATTAATTAATTCATTTACCTTTTAGGTGTGTGCTGTCTTGACAGCAGGTCGGAGATTTTGTCTAAAATAAAGTTCCTGTTTTCAAATTGAGAAAATGTGTAATTGACCTGCAAAAAAGGAATTGTATAACCGTAGAAAAATAATTATCAAATTAAAATATACATTTCACTAAAACAGCAACAATTAAAAGATATCTGCCATGCAAGAAAACATCTTGTAAGAGACAGAGACAATCGACATATTAAAAATTTGCCAATAGTTTGTAGTTATTATTTCTGATCAAAACTGCAAAATCCTACTTCGTAACTTGATACATTTATATACACATAAAAACACAGCAATTGAAGTGTGACACCTAAACAATTATATTGTTATATTAGACATCAGATAATAAGTCACAGAAACATTTGGTATGGAATATATTATTTGAAATTGCAAACATTGCTTAAATAATAAACAAATTGATACCTTTCCTTTGGTTGTAATCAGCAGTGCATGAACGATAAGATTTCCAGATGCAGAGTTGTCTACCCTTTCTACCAGCAAAATATCTCTCATGGGTATGATCAAGGTAACCAGGTTTCTTACCTTTCAAAATAATAAAATATAATTTAGGTCAACGATATCTCCTGCAAAAGCCTATAATGGATGAAAAAATAATTAA
>JAUTCZ010048436.1:0-11514 GCA_032273805.1 Melanodrymia brightae | reverse complement strand
GAAAATAATTTTATTTATGGATATTAAATAGGTGTTGATAGTTTTGGAATGTTTTCGTGGAAATCGATGTTATATTAAAGAAATAGTTTGGACATATGAAAAAAGGTTAGGGTCGGCAGGTTCAAATTAGGGTCGATCGGGTAACCGGAAACAAACAATATTTTATGATACGCCTAACAGAAGACAAAACACTGTTCGTGTTTATCTATATAATTGCATACGATTATTATATGATTATAAATATCAACAGAAATGTTATGGTTATTATATTACGTAAAATTGATTGTTTTATATCTATGAATAATTGCACAACACATGCAAACAAAGAGTTTGAACACTTCTACAGCCGTTGCTATCAAAGGCCATGGTGTGTGCTATCCTGTCTGGGAAAGTGCACATAAAAGATCCCTTGCTGTTATTCGATAAGAGTAACATGTGGCGGCAGCGGGTTCCTTATGTGACCAAATGTCGATGTAACCGTGCGTTTAACATTTAATAACCGCATTTTTAATCAATATGTTCCAGTGGTGTCGTTAAACAAAATTTATCTTTTGTTAAGTATCGATGGAGCAGAGACACGCTATTTTGAATATAGATAGATAACTTATTGACTTGAACCTTTCTGATCTACAGTAAATTGGTAAATACCGAAAGCGGAAGACATCCTTGATAGGCAAGTAAAATGGGTCACATAGCGTAATTATTTCTTATGAAAATAATGGTATACCTGTTTCAATAATGATATTGAACAAAGAAAGGATCACAAAAAGAGTGGTTCTTTTTTACGCGTTAAATTTGTGTTTCATATTGCAAAACGATTAAAAGTATACACTCCCGAGTTTTAAGACGAACGCGACCGTAAGTGCTCATCTACTTCTATTTGTAACGTATATTTGCTGCTGATAAACCATTTTATATTATTTAAATTAAGATTTACTTATATGGTATTCCTTACAATATCAATATATGTACATGTATATCCAATGAGTTTGCCTACTATAATTTTAGTAAGGTACAACTTATCATTTTATACAAAAGTACATTATTAAGCTACTGTAACCATTTGGATTACCAGAAGCACATAAGATATACATATACTGATATTGTAATAAATAACAAGTAAGTAAATGTTAATTTTATTAGCCAGAAATATGTTACGAATAGCATAGTAGCCGCTTAAAACTCGGGGGCGTGCTTTTAAACTTGGGGTCAAACTGTAATGTATTCATATAATTTACATGTTGATTGTTTACGATATTCATGCCAATACATTCTCGGTGAAAACTGTAGATTACATATCACCATGCATGAATAGATAGATATATCCATGTATCATTCGTGCATGATGAAAACACGTAACATAAACAAAAAGGCAATTAACGCATGATACGATATCAGTTCATGCATTCATATTAAACATATCGATACATTTATGCATTACGTGTCTAACCTTCCATATACATGTACTTCATTTTAATTATTTTTTGTATAATTATATGTTTCATTTCAACTAATTACTTATTTTGTATGTTCGATACATTGTATTCGTTGATCAAAATTAATTATGAATATCAAAAAATGAATGTAGACTGATTATTTGGTTAAATGAGCAGTTAAGACTACAAACGGTTAAATAACAATACCAGGTCTAAGGCTGAAACGTACCAGGAGAGAACAGAACAGATAATTATAAGCATAAATATATGAAGTATGGTTAAAACATTGTTACAAGCAGATAAACCATAAGGTATGATATTAATTAGGATTTGATACGAAACTATTTGTGGTAAAAAGGATTGAGAAAGTATATACTAGTAGTGTATAATTATTGTGTTTCTTTGTTAAAGGTATTATCTAACTATACTAGAACGTGGATAAATACACATTAAACATTATTAATAGAAGCAGATCTAGAAAATATGTACAATGTAGTAGTTTTTTTCTCAACATGGAGAAATCGTATATGTACGAGCTTAGAATAACGTAGTTTATCACGCTTAATTTAGTCAACGCGCATCATATCATGTAATAGGTGTCCAAAATCAATATTTCTGGAATCTATGATCCCAATAAACCAATTGCTTGGACATAGAATGAACCTATTTTGTTGCGGCATACAGAGTAAATCATTAATGTACAAACGAACTATTGAAAACAGGTGTATGAACCAGCAAACATGAAAGGTGTGCAGTCCCCCACCCCCCACCAACCCCCCCCACCCCCCCCCCCCCCCCCCCCCACTACAACTTGGGAATTGTATATGTTCAGGGAATAACCCTTTATATTTTTCAATGTAAAGACTGCTTATATTTTCAGGTTTAGGGAAGACTCATTTAGTAGTTCGAATTTTTTTTTAACGTGTAAAACAAAATACATTTCTCGCAGAGTTGGTTTCGACCCTCTAAACAACCCCTATTGACGTCCCTGGGTTTGAGGAGGGGTAAGTTTAATAGAAAATTCCTTCCAACATCCCAGTCAGTAAATTTCCTTGATATAAACCTATGTTTTCAAAGTTAGAAATCATCCCTTTTATTTAGATTTTCTGCCGCTTTAATATGAAGATCAATTTTTAAAAAGAATGCCATTATAGTTATTACAGTTGGAGAAATATAGGGATAGAGAACATAGGACAAACATAATTATATTGATGGATTATATCGAGCAAATGATTAAATTAGTTAATAATGGTTTTAGACATGAATCATATGATGTAGGAAAAGTTTCCGTATTAAATCTTTTATTATCCCATAACACGTAATGATGTATCCTGTTTTAACATAGAATCATGCTTTCGCCAATAGTTGTCATGTATCAATGTAAAATGTGTGAAATCTTTTTTGTCTAAATCTAATGTTAGTAATCCTAAGTTAAAACATGATGTCGGTCAGTTTGAGATTCAACTGACACCAATTGACTACCTTAGAAACAAAACAAAAACATCCCAACACAGTAAATAAAAGGAAACCGAGCTGGTATCATTGGACGCCATTATGATTTTTTTATATTTCACAGTTTGAAACAAGTCTGTGTGTTGCTGATTTTTACATGGGTGTCGTTTCAATTTCCAGCTGACGTCATCGAGTGCTTGAATATAAACAAAATACACAACCGTGATTGGTTCACGTATGTTCGTACCTGTCGTATTAAGGTCCATAGTCGTATTGGTAAGAACTCTCGGTGGAATACTTGTTTCAATCATGCCGGCGTCTGTCAGGCCGGTTGAATCTGTGGTACTATCTAACATGGACGTATCGACACTAATAGTATCAGAAACATTTTCGTGAGATGGGGGACTTGTCCCTAGTATCACGGTTGCGTTTTCCATTTCTGGTTCTGCTTCAGCAGCGATGTATTCTGTTGAGTTAATAAATAATTCTGTAACACTGACATCTCTGGGTTCGACCGTTGGGCTTGTTTCGGGCACTGGAGTGCCTTCTGTTTCGTTATAAACAAATTGCGTCACATGTTCATCAATGGATCCGGTGGGGCTACTAATGTCTGGAATTCGTTCTGGCTCTGGTGTCATGGTCATTTCTGGTCCTATGTTGTGAAATATGAAAACGTTTCCTTATTATTGTTTGGAGTTAGTGTTAGCGCCAATTGTGGGTGGTTGGTTAGTCTGTTCTCTTGGTGAGAGTGCCATCAAAACAAGCGGCTGTGTTAGGAAAGTCAAAGATCGTTAGTAACGTGTCCGATGGTAAGGATTTAAGCTGTGATAAACGCAGATCAGAACTATCAGACGATGTGCTTGGATAAATACAAACTTCAAATCCGATACTGTAGATATATTTAAGGCGAAACAATGTGAACTATTCAAAAAGCATGCCTCACATAACCGCTGGTACGGTACCCGTATGGTGTTTAGCAAGCGAATTAGGTACCTCAGAAATACTAGCTGTTTAAGCAGCGTAAGAGTACTCTTATAATCAATGTACACTGTGACATGCACCTAAACCACAAATTACAATGTTAACGCCATTATGTTTTGGGAGCTGAAATGATGATGAAGAGTGATATTGTGGACTTTGGTGCCTAGGATAAGTTAAATACATATCCATAAACACAGTTCAATACAGGAGAAGCAAAACATATTATTATAATATGTAAATGTATTTACGTTATTGTGTTTATCACAATTTGATTGGTCGAGCGGTACTTATTTGCTTGCTTTCTTTCATACATCTATGAACATGTTTTTTTGAAGTAACGTCAACTGCTAACTCCTTGTACAAGTTTTGGAAGAATTACCGTTTACCCTTGGGAATAATGACAAGTGTATGCTATTGCAAATTGTTTTAATCCGTAACCGTTTAATAAACGATTATAATTACAACGCACAGTAAATATCAATAATGTGGACGTACAGTATAGACAATCTGATAGGCTTGCTATATTGTTTATACATACATGATACACTGTAGATGGAATGTTTGTAGAAGTTGTCGTTGCAGTGAAATTACATAACGAGCCCTTTCCATCCAATTCCAAGACACGAATGACGTACATGTATGTTTGTGATAGAATGTTCGTTCAAATGGAAAGTTATAATATATGGTGTAGAAGCATTACGATGGGTAAAATAGACCTGCGTTGAAGCCGGGGGGAAAGAAAGAAAGCTGTAAATGTATTTCACACACAATAATCATAATATTTTTATTTGTCAAGGTTAGTATAGTATTATACCAAGCTTTTATACGTTGATTCGCTGATATTAAAATCTGAAATTTTATTTATTAAACACAATCTGCTGTTTTTCCGTCAGTTTGGAAATTGCGTGCATTGGGTGTATTTTTTTCATATTAGCAAGAAACAATAACAACTTCATATCATTCCTTAAGTGAAGAAGGTGTGTGTAATTCTGATCAGAAATCGTACTAACATTTTCAACGGATGCCTTAATGGTGCGGACCACATGTGTATATAACATCATATACAAACAACGTGTTTGATTCCAAATGGAATTATTACCTTAAAGTCGGTGGTCCAAGTGATAATACTCTCAAACATAGAAGGCCGTGGAACAGAGGCCCAGACAATTCCAGAAATCACAACTCCAAAACAAAATAAACAACCGTGGATCAATCCCGATAGGTCTATGAATTCTTGAATACCCAGGTACTTATTGTATAATGTATTTTCATAAACATCCTTCTGAAAGGTAACAGGATGCTTGGTTTTTTTTTTATGTTGTTCACTCTTTCATGTATAGACGGTACCTCACACGTGTTTTTAATATTGAAAATATCAAACGAGACTTTGTTAATCGATATTTGCGGAGACTCTGCCGAGATAAATATCGAGTAACTAGACGAGGCTTTATATTTTTCATATTAAAACACGATCTTCTACAGGACAGCCAATCGCTTGCCTTTAAACATGGATGCGACAATACGTGTGAGCCAGCGAGACCGTGAATGACCCGAGTGACCCCCGTAAACAACGACTGTTGTTTATCGAATTGTGACCGTATAGCAATAATGCACACACGTGTGTCACAATTTGTCTTACTTTCGTAATCCATTAAACTAACAATGAACCTACTGCTATAGACAGAATACAAAGACACTAATAGATCAACATCACTGAACCAGGGGACAAAACAACAGCAATGCACACACAGACAATAGACATGCAGACAAAAGATGGATAATGGTGATCTTTTGAAAACATGGGCGACTGATATTAGTAATGTTGTTAGTATTATTGTATTAGTAGTACCTCTATGACATTACAAGTACATTGGTTTGGATTACGAATTACTAATCAACCTTGTTATGAGCGAAATATAATGTAATATTGACATTATTATACATTTAGCTTTTTTTCATTTGGAATTGTCTTGGTTAGACGGACGTAAGTGTAACCGTAGCCTAATTGTTCGGTTATAAAACTATTTTTGTTACGACCCTCGTTTAGATTTTCATGTTCTTAATAATATTAATATTCGTCTGGAGCCTTACTAACCAGTAAACAATTAATGGACGTGGATGACAACTATCCACAGTATAAACGTAATCATTAATGAATGTGGATGTCCATGGACTGATCGAAAACTTTCATAAAGTTTTATGGTAGACATTCGGAGGCTATTGAAAGATATGACGACGCATCACTGACAAAGACGTCTGATGCAGTACCTTATTTTAACCTGTTTTCGATGAAAACAGCGGAAAAACTATATAGTTGCGCTTACTATGGGTGTTACCGATGTAACAGGATACACTAACCTTTCACAACACCTTGTATTATCACTGATTTGGCAGTGATTCGTGAGTACATTTCCATATCTACTCTGTCACTATGTTCCTTCGTCTCTATTTTGTACATTTAGACATGTCAATGTTGTATCGGTTAGATCGAAAATAAATATATTTAAACATTTTTTATTTGGTTTTTCTTTGGCAAATCATAATTTTTCGGCACGTCAAAAAAAACCAGCAATCAGGGAAAATCGTGGAAGAATAACAATCGTGTGCTACTTCAATACGATTAATAATGTCCGTTTAAACAGATTACAATGAGTAGGGTAATAATAAGAATATATGGCATTGACTTCTATTCATGCAGTATTCAAGAGCAAATGTCATGCATGTTCCCTGACCAATGATCTTTAGATCCACCAGAGCACTCTGCTTCTTGCCAGCAACATTCTCTGAGACACACGCATACGACCCGCCATCATTCGGTCCGGATTTCACAATAACCAATGACCCATCAGTAGGAATGACCAGATTACTGTCTTGCATGACGTCGATTAACTGCCCATTCTTCTCCCATGACACCTAAAATATAAACAAGATACATCCCATTACCAGAAAGTATCTTAATGTGACACTATAGAAATACACACAAAGTATAATGTTTGCTTCTTTGAATATATCAGTGATGTATATTATAGGTTATGAAAGTTGAGAATACATCTTAAGATGGAGTAGATTATTGTAATAATACTCCCGATCTATATAATTCGGCAACAAAGACAGCTGTTTGAAAAAGATTAGCACATATCTATTATTATTTTTTATAGTGCTGTCTTTTGAGACACTAACAAAATCACAAATTAGGAAAAAGCCTTTCCTTTTGCATTATTAATGTTTGATTGCATTGATTGTTAATTTCAAAATGGTTTTGTCATTTCGAATTTAACTGCATTATCATAGATGAAATATTCAACTGTATCTTTCATATCTGTTGCGTTTGTTCATTGCAGAGTGGACGAAATAAGAGCATTCCAAATGCTGGAGCCGACATCATGTTGTACAATATAAAGTGACTTAGTACTGGAATGATAACTAGACACTTTCCCCATATTTTATAAATACGTTATATATTACCTTCCCGTAAAAGATGATATGCATAATTAAACTCAACATAGAATAATTAACATGGTGTAAATTATCTCAAAATTGCGATACATTGTCTTCAGATGTTGAAGCTAAAATACTTACTCAAATATAAAAGATAAAGCGTTTGTTTTAACGAGGCCACTGGAAAACATCGATTATAAATCAGCGGTTATGGGATGTCAGACTCATGGTTATATTGACACATGGTCTCAGAGGCAACCCGCTGTCGCCGCTACATGGGCTACTCTTACGGAAAAACAGAAAAGGTTATTTTATGTGCATAATCCCATAGACATGATAGCTCACACCACGGAATTTGATAAACCAGTCGTGTATGACTGGCTGGAACGGAAAATAACCCATACAATATTTTGCGCTGTGGAAGATCGATCCGTAGACCATACTAGACCCATCCCGCCATATGCAGACATTCTACCTCCGGACTACGTCCTGCCCCATTTACTCAAAAAATATTACTTACTGTTGGCCACGGCGATCCCTTTGCCTGAGTGCACTTCAGAGTTATAAGTTGTCCTGCGTTTCCTGATTGCATAGTAGCTTGTTGGACTGAAGCTCCCTTTATGTCTGCAAGATCAATTGTTTAGGACTGAAGACCACTCTTTGGATTTAGGTAACAATATTTCTGACATATATTTAATTTGATTTCTGGAGGATACACCCTGTATAGTTATATTTATGTTTATTATGAAACTTCGTAAATTACTTTTGCAAAATGTTTCAACACCAAATTAATCTTGCCAAAGGCGTTTATCTGCTAAAGGCAGTGTCAAATGGATATTACAAGAAAGTCGAGATAGAATGTACTAACGAATTACAGCCATCGTATTGAGAGTACCAGAGGGGTAGAACACGAGGATCTTTCGTGAACACCTGGTATAATCACTGCATATGACGCGATTCGTGAGTACGTGTCCCTCCTACATTTTGCAGAGATTTATAGAATACTCAACGAGTTGCGACGCAATACAGGTTGACTTGCACGAGTGAAGCGATGTCTTCCTTGGCGAGCATTTGGCAAGAGAAGGAAGACATCGAGTCACGAGTAACAAGTTTGGTATTCTATGTATTACCCATTGCCTGGTGTCATTCTGAATTCGTACATTTTCAAACAATAGAGCCTACATTGGCATTTTCTGTAGGCAGTCATTGACCAAAAAAAACTTGTTTCACAAAGCAACCAAAAATGACGTAACATAATAGTTTAACGTCACACAACGACTTAATATATCGCCCACGTGTGAGATCACAAAATATTGCCTCATCTCTTTGCCCATTATTGGTAATAAAAACATGTGTATAATCATATTATTGACTTTGTCCTTTGTGTTACTAACACAAAACATGAAAATATACAGGAAGTATTGGAATAACAATCACTGAAATAGTATCTTTATTAAACAGAATCTACTTACAAGCGATCTTAGCGATTCCGGTCCTGCTACTGACAAACTCTGCCGTATCTTCCCCAGACATCTTGTACCATGCAAAGCATTGACATGTGTAGTCTGCTCCTGCAGCAGAATTGGCTATGTCTTCTCGAGTTACGGTGTATGTAGCAATGAGTGACATAGTGTGTGTGTCCTCATCATGATCTTCACTCAACATCACTCTAGTCTGGTCTATGTGCCTATCGTTGCAATAAAATGTAATTTTGCCGGTCTTTTCTGCTCGACACGAGAGCTTTGTAACCTTGCCTTTCACAACATAAGTCAATCGGTCGAGTCCTTCCAAAAATATTGGTGGTCCGCCTGTTGCCTCATTAATAACTGGTTCTACAGTTTGTACTTCTTCTTTTACTTCTGGTGTTGGTTCAGGACCTGCTCCGCCATAATCTACAAGCAAGATAAGAAGCAGTGAAAGAAATGCATGGTCATATTTTGTCAAATTTGGAACTGGATGACAACTACATTGATTATAATATTTACATTTACCGCCTATCACCCATCTCTCCCACCATATCATTTACATCCCTCCCTAAATACCAGAGAGCGTAAAGGTGGTGGGTGGGGGTTGGGGGGATACAGAACGTAGCATTTTCAGGGTAAACCAATATTTTATTAAATCTTCCAGTTAAAACAAGAACCCCTGAATATTTTGCATTTTTAAGGCAATTATTGACAATATTTTTCATTTTCCATACCAAAAACATAACTTTCGGGGAATGTTTCAGGACAAATTCCGCCAGCCCCACCCACTGGATAAAGTTCAATCTAATACGCTTATGCAAAAAACCCAGCAATATAATCTATAACAGGATGTGTGCCACTCTTTTAACCACCTTTCAGTTGCGTAATAAGAAAAGAAATATAATATATAAATAAATAAATAAATATACATGCCTAAAGATGATTTTGTTTTATACCATACTGTTTGGTCCCAAATATATAGTTTAATCTTATTTTTAAAACTTAATGCATCACTTCTTCTTCTTCTCTTTCACAATTTACACCAATAGACTAGTCTGTAGGATGAAATGAGCTATCTTTTCCAGTTCGCCTCTATTTCCATAAAGCTTGGTGTGTAGAGGAGTCTCAATTGGCCACTTAGTTTGTCTTAAGACTTGATGGATTGGACACCTCTGTAAGATATGCTCCGTTGTTTGGTTTAATGCATTACAAAATGCTTAATATCAATAGAAATGTATTTTACAACAACCCTGAAACAACACTGTTGTGCCCCACTTCGAAACATCTCCATCTATAAGGCCCAGAAGATTTCCATATTATTCTGTATTTCTTCAGTAGGATGATACATACCATAAACTGTAATTTGTACGGGTGGTGACATCCGCTTCCCAGCCAGATTCTCGGCAACACAGACATAGGATCCAGCATCTTCCGCCTGCATATCATGTATAACAAGACTCCCTGTGCTATACACTTTGAAGTTAGCGTCCTCGGCTCCACTAATCGGTTGGCCATCTTTTAACCAATGCACCTAAAAGACAAACTTACTTAAATACCTTAGATGTCTTGGAGCAAAATAGAAATTTGTTAATAAAAAAATAAAAATATTATATAAATTTTTGTTTTCAAGATAATTACTTAAATACACTGATACGAGTTTCATACAGATTGTTTAACATTAATTAATTAATTATCAGCTATGTTGAAAATCAACATGGCAAACGAACTTTAATAATGTAACTTTCAGAAAACAAACTAACAAATGAACGCTTTGGTCTTAAATGAGTTTTTAAAATATCTATCAACTCAGCAGTCAGTTTATGTAATATATTTCTTATACAGTTTTCTCTATCGATAATTCCTATTCTTACGGTAGTTGAATTCGTTATAGGTTTTTAAATATTTCTAATCCCAGCTGTTGTCTATAATTTTATTCTAGATTCCTTATACATGTTTACATACATGTATCTCTAATTCCAACTCTTACGGTAGTTGATTTCCTTATAGGTGTTTAAATGTCTCTAATCTAATATGTAACTCTGTTTAAGCTCATGGGTTGGTTCTATATACATGTACATGTATGTTGTAGCTCGGAATCCATATACGTTTTACAATTTTATAATCTCAACTGGATCGAGCACATACCTGTATTATGCTAACGCTTATATAATGTGCTACTCTCATGGGTGGTTGTATACCAAAAATCGTTTTTATTGAGAATCATGTTGGCGGTAGATACATTGCATACATTAGCAGTAAATGATCATAATTTTTAATCTACTATTTTATACCAAAGCACAGTTTGCAAAAAGATATATTACTGATAAGTTAAACTTAATAATCACTATTTGAGTATGTTTCCCCAACATGCGTTAGTATTAACAGAAAATATACCTTAATGTTTAGAGGATATAAAGACACATTTATAATAATTGCTGTGCGAAAAAAAATAGGAAAATTTATAAATATACAAACCGTTGGTTCTGGATTTGCCTTTGGTGGACTGCATAGTAATTCAGCGGTAACATGCATCTCAACAGTTTTACTCACGGGTTCTTCCATAAATCGTTTCTTTATATCTGGAATTACAAATAGGCTATCACGACCATAATATTATACGTTATGAAACAAAGGAGCGGGACGTAGCTCAGAGGTAGAGTATCTACCTGTGGCGGGATGGGTCGAGAGATCGATCCTCCACAGCGCAAAACATTTTTATGGGCTATTTTCCGTTCCAGCCA
>JAUTCZ010048425.1:0-11518 GCA_032273805.1 Melanodrymia brightae | reverse complement strand
CACTGGCTGGAACGGAAAATAGCCCATAAAAATGTTTTGCGCTGTGGAGGATCGATCTCTCGACCCATCCCGCCACAAGCAGACATTCTACCTCTGAGCTACATCCCGCTCCATATTATTAGTAAATAAATATACCGTAGCAAATTTGTTGAATCACCACTTCTTACTTATTTCACATTGACAACTTGTGCCACACTCAATAAAATTTGTTTGACATTAAGATATAAAAGAATGTTCAAATCCAAAAAATAGGTCCAATTCATTTTATATTACATATGTATTTGGAATTTTTAGAATTTGAAAATGTGCAAAAAATTTGATTATATATGGTTTTAAAAGTCAAAGTTATTGACAAAATATCATATATGTTAATTGGACATTATCCTAAAATACACACGTAGAACATATGATCAAAATGAGGGTATCGATAGCGTCCATGTGACAGGTCAAAGACTGCGGGTGTCGTTGACCAGGTACACAGATCAAAGTTTAGTGCAACATCATCTACATGTATATAGAGGTTGACACAGTGAACGTTGCACACAGGTACATACTGATACACAGGTACATACTGATACAAACAGAATCAAGATCAAACAAGTACAAACTCAACTGTAACATAATACATTAACATCAACACTTATTTCGAAAGCAATAATAGTCTTATAATTATTTCAGTAGTGGCCCATTCCACGTTACATGTGTTACAACCCAGAATTGTTTTTTTACAGAAAAATTATTCCTGAGAGATAACTCTTTCTTAAATGTTTATAACTATGATGATAATAGTATTACCATCATAGTTATAAACATTTAGGAAAGATTATCTCTCAGGAATAGTAAAAATAAATTCTGGGTTGTAACACACGTAACGTGGAATGGGCCTACAGAGGTTAGCGATTGTTTGGGGCAGTTTTCTACCTCGTTAAAAGTCTTACAATATTTCTGAATAAATGTTTTCTATCTCCTCGAAACCATTACAATATTTTTAATAAATGTATCCAGGTAACTTGGCTTTGTGGTTGTGTGAGGCAGTTTTCTACCTCCTTGAAAGTATTACAATATTCTTAATAAATGTATCACGGTTACGGTAACTTGGCTAGACCACATTTCAAGTACTGCAGAGGTTGGTGGTTGTTTGGGGCAGTTTTCTACCTCCTCGAAAGTCTTAAAATAATCCTAATAAATGTATTGAGGTAACTACCATCTGGCTTCTTTAATGATATGGTGACACATTATTGAATTATAACAATATATACCGAATCAGGACAATTGCAACGAGATATATACATGACACACATTTCGGTACATTTGCACCTAATACGTGCCGCTTGATAGCAGAAAGGTTTTGAATTGTCAGACGACAATGAAAATGTTTAGTGATTCATCTCGTGTCATGATTGCACTTCTGATTAAGATTATCACGTTTTGTAATCTAGAATTAATAGTTTTCATCTGAAAAGGAAACCATTTAACATGAAAAGCTAAGTATGCTCATTGAATCATGGCCCACATATGGGGATACATGTTGTATATACATCGACTCCATTTATTGTTCTGTAAATGTAATATGCTGTATGTTTATACATGTATTACACTAGCAAGCTCAATCGGTTAATCTTCGTTACGAACGAAACATTCTTCCCGTTCTGTAAATGCAATATGCTATGTGTTTATACACGTATTACCTTGCCATATATAGTTTTATATCCATGCAATAACCAAGGATTTAGGTGTTTCAGATTTATCTTTTGTGCTGCGTAAAGAGCTTTTACTCACTTAATCATTGGCACACGCATTGGTGAATCATTACAGAGGAAATTAAATGCTTGATCCGCGTTATGTGATTGGACTTAGTGTTTATTGTGCGTTGCATTTTACTACCATTCGTCTTTATGACCCGAGCAGGACACTAAAGTCATCAAACTCTTTACACTGTCCTCATTTACACAGATTTGATCATTCCAATTCATGCTGCCTATATCACGGAATCCCCTCGTATCCCTTTTAATGAATATCTGATAACAATAACGGGTTTGTTTGAAGAACGATGGCCACCGGCTTACGCACGGTCCATCATGAATATGATTAATGTGGGACGCAAGTGCATGTATATGGCCCACATTACGACGTTCTTTAGTGTTCCACCAGACTCGACGACTGCCCGCAGTTCATATTAAAACTATATATCGGACATAACTTGACAATTACTGCAACTCGGACCATCTTCAGCTGCTTATGATTTGTTCCACTGCCTGCCGCTTTCAAATAACATCATTAGAGGATTCCCGCTGGAAATCAGGCGGCGGCGGTATTACACAATGACGGCGATCGTAGTCGTGACTGGGTAAGCGTCGTCGTTGACTGTGATTCGCGGCGACGTCACGTGCACGCTGGGGTCGAGCTCACTTCACTGCACACGGCTGTCAGTTTTGTTCACTTCGTTAGATAATCGTGTTATTCTTACAGTTGTGCATCTCAAGTGCATTCCATTTGAGTTTTGGGTATTTAATTGACCAATATACTTTTGACTGACGACTGTTAGTTTGAGAAAGAGAAGGAGTATTGATGTGATGAATGAATGAAGTAAAATTTAATGACACTCCAGCACGAAAAAAAGACATCGGCTATTGGGTGTCAAAATATGAAGTCACTGTATAAAATTGATATCGGATAAAACAATAATGTAATAGACTAGAGGCATACATGTAGGCTAGTTTTTATCCTAAAAATAACAAAATGTTTCAACTACACTACACTCATTAAATTTGTTAGTGACAACTTGTCCCTTTAAAAACATCTGATTATATGTGTGTATAATTTTGGTATATTAATTAAAAAAAAATCTTACCAATCATAAAAGAGAATCTGTAATTAGCCAAAATGTTTTAAATGGTGGGAAAACGTAAAACAAATAAAGATGTAAATTTATACTTTCTTACAAATCTTGAAAAGTCAAGATTAATACCATTATCTATTTTTATTTTAAATATTTCCACAAGGCTTCACAAAACCTTCATTATTATAATAACAACATTTGACTCATTGAAATCAGAACAAGAAACCCCAAAAAATCAGAATTACTCAGATATATATTAGAAAATTTATCTCAATTTATGAGATAATGAGTGACATTAGCGTGAAGTTTAGTACGTCTGTCAAAATTGTTTTATTATTGCGCACTAAACACTGTAATGCAGCAAATGCATTTTCCGCTTCAGCAAGCATCAATAATCTATAAAGAATGAGGCAAGTATCTGCCTCAATGCATGTCTAATGTGTTAGGCTGTACGTTTATGGAATCCATTGAAAGAAACCAGTTTATGCTATACAGTAAGTGTAATTGTCTAGCTAGGAAATTATAAATTGTTCAAGCATGTAAACACATCTAGAGTGATTTCAGTGCAGAATTTAAACATCCTACTGTGATGAGGACAAAAAAATTATTTATACACCAGAAAATGCAATTATTTGGAATATTCTGAATGCAGATTCCCTGTGCTTGTGTTTAATATTTATACTAAAATGTTTATGTTTCAACTGCAGGAAACTGATTGATGAAATAAATATAACTGGGTTGTTTATTTTCATTCGATATGTCATAATAAGGTCTCTGGAAAAGTGCATATAAAAATATCTTGCTGCTAATTGAAAAGAGTAACATATGTGGAAGCAGATCTATTTTGAGATCATGTGTCGAAATGATTAATAATCAATGTACACCAGTGATGTCATTTAGCAAACAAACCTCCCAACCTAAACCACATCAGTTCCCAGGGACAGAACAAGAATGTGTTTTAGAAGGGGGAGGGGGGATGGGGAAGCAAGTTTATTAAAAAGGCACATATATAGACTCACTCATAATATACGGACAGCAGAGGAATTAAATCATCTGAAAACAGCCAAGAAATGTTTTAATGGTTAACAAAATTACAATTACCTGATCAAAATGGTACTAAAATGTAGGAAGTCTGGACTCCTAGTTCCTGCCCCTAAGTAGGATACGCCCTTGGTGTCCAGACTATTCTCTCTCTCCAACCTCTCCCTAGTCTCCACGGTGTCCTTGTTGTTGACCTCAACGTGTTTGAGATTGACCCGTTGAAAGCCACATTGCCACCAGAGTGCACTATGTACCAAGTACAACTTGTTTCATGTTTGTCATTATGTCTACCACCTGTTCAATCGCACATATGACCCCATTTTCACCACATAATGTTTCCATTTGTATCCATTAAATATATTTTCCATAAGTAATTACGGCATTGCCAAACAGTTTTCATCTCCTACGTGGTAGAGCAGGAATGCCATTGTTTACCTTGGACAGGCATAGAATTCAATTTTCCTAAAAATAATCCATTGCTTTGCCAAATTATACAATTATACCCAAGTGCACGTGATTTACATTAGTAAAATACATTTACTCAGTTGCTGGTAAATCCTTCAAGGTATATAGTGTTGCTACGATTACCCCAGAAAGTTCTCTTTCATGTGTTTGTACTTAGAGTACAGCTAACTTCGTGTTCTCCAAGCAGTAGTTCAGCAGAACACAAAAATACAGTTATACATGTACAGCCAATATAGATTTTTCTGTTTTTGTCAATTGTTTTTTGTTAATGCAAAAATACATGGTCAAGGACATTGTTATTGATTTTATGAATGTCCATAACATGTAGTATAAATGTAAAAGCTGGTTTTGTATCTGGTTTATTATGAACTTGGTTGGCAATAATCATGCATTGAAGTACATGTATATAAAGTGGGAAGTTGTACCCCGAGCCAGAGGTATACCCTGTAATAACATACAGAGGGTATATAAAATTCTATTTACCCCGAATTTTGAAAGAATTTATCTTGCCAGTATGTTTATGAAATAACTGATACACAAACCTGCAATGAGTTTACTTACATGTTGGATTGTAGAATTTCTGATTGAGTGAATTACTTGTACATGTTTTAATATATCTAGAATTTCTGATTGATTAAGTGACTTACATGCCGAAATATATCTAGAGTGACTTACATGCCAGACTATCGGGTTCTTACCTGGTTGGTCTTACATACTATGCTATCAATCGGGTGACCGAGTGAACTTCTATACTGGACTATTACTCGACAATTTGATACGTTCAACCATCATATTATCTCAATTTACACCTTGTACTTGATCTTCTGGCTCAGAAGTTTGAAATCTTGGTGCATGATTTGTATAAATTACTAAAGTGCTTACTCCGATAAACTAATGAATGCATCAAGTGAACTGAAAGAGACAGCATTTTATCACGAAGTGACAATTTTCCTAATGGGTGGGACGGTGCAAGATTAGCACTAACCCATCAAGTAGATAGTGTGTTGAAAATGCTTCCTTCATTTAGAGTCCGTATCACAGCAGTGATCTACATCATCGTGCTACAGCTTGCACCGACTGTCTGATAACACATTCAGGCACCATTTTGTAACCTGCTAATGGTTATTATCCCCCCTTGAAGCTGGTTTATCTCCCTTGAAGCAAACCACCTTCACGCTTTCCCAAAAAGTATCATATAAAATTTTCTAGCTGTTATCACAAGTGTTTTTCCATTTATTTATTTCGCATCTTCAAGCATTTTTTTTAATCTTCAAAGCCGGGTAAGTACAGAAAATTAGGGCATAGAGATAGGAAACATGGCGGAATGCCAAGGTAGATGAAGCTCCAGGTATTTCAGGTACATAAAACTGCTTTTGTGTATAAGGAATAAAGTTGTGCAGCATGTTACTTAAAAAAACTATTTTGTGAATGCAATTTGATCTCGTAAACATGACTTACTGTACCAAGTAGTCAAATGAGTTGACTCATAATTTTAAAGAATATAGAAATATTGGGGTCTATTTTTTTGTGTAATAATTTCGTTGTGCATGAATTATCGTGTGAAAATTAAGAACACTTTTCCATGATGGACGATAAAAATAAAAGATAAAGTTTGTTTGTTTAACAACACCACTGGAACACATTGATTATTAATCAGCAGTTACTGGATGTCAAACGAATGGTTATATCGACACTTGGTCACAGAGGAAACCTGCTGCCGCCACATAGGCTACTCTTCTGCAAATAACAGCACGGTATCTTTAATGTGCACTTTCAAACAGACAGGATAGCACACACCACTGCCTATGATGGACCAGTCATGGATCACTGGTTGGAACGGGGAATAACCCAAAGGGTCCAGTTTTAAATGAATGCTGGAATTGTCAACCCCTCTCCCATGCTCTGACTACATGTGCCACTAGTTTCCTTGTAACATGTTTGTCACACAGACTTATTACATGCTTCTCACATGTATACAAATCATGATACAAAACTGCAATCATAATATTGTGAGGGAAAAGGGTGGTTGCATATGCACATCTGCAGTTGGCATTTGGTTTCAAAATAGTCTTTGAAGTAATTTGTGTACCTTGTTGCAGCCATTGTTTTAGGAGCTGTGGTTCTTGTGCCGTGCATGTGATGATGTATCCTCTAACAATAACAAATGAGACCACGTTTATTTAACCACACCCCAGCACATTGTTTAACTAGCAGCCTGTATGTGTAAAACATATGGTCATCGCAGCATATGGTCTACAGAAGTAACATGCTGTAATCACAAATGCTGCTCTGTTATTGATTAGCAACAAGATATCTTATATAAGTACATGTATATGTACTTCCCTGTAGGTTTTAAAAAACTACCAAGGTGCTTTCTGTGTGTACCTCATAGACTATTATTTATATATATGCAGCGAGGAATATTTTCTATGCACTTTCCCATAGGCTATTCTTTTTTAATATGAAGTAAGGGATCTTTTTATGAACTTTTTCACAGACAGGACACTATGTACCATTGCCTTTAATATGCATGTAACAATTATTAAGCATTAATTGGAATGAAAAACTCCCAACTGTCTCTATCGATAAGGAGATCTGATCTTACAACCTATGGCACCTCATGCAGACTCCGATACTTTAACAATAACAGAACTTTGCCACTTTGTCATCTGCATGCCACTTACATGGAGATCACCGACAAGTTACCAATAATATTTGGTACTAGAAACTTCATAACAAATTCACATTTCAGCATCAGAAATGACACCTTTTGGCCGATATCTACTTTCATTACATTATCAGTACTGCTGCTTCCATCACAACCAGAACTAGAAACTTCATAGCTATTTCACGTTTCAGCATCAGAAACGACACCTTTTGGCCGATATCTGCTTTCATTACATTATCAGTACTGCTGCTTCTGTCACAACCATGTAACCGGTAATCAGTCTAAACCCAGTGGGCAACTGGTTGCCAGATTTCATCATTTCTCACATACATCCTCCCCGACCCTGTACGTTTGTGTATGCAAGGAAGTCGTTTAATTTAATTTCCTTTTGCAGTTGTGTTTGAAATTAGGAGAAGGCTCATTAAAAATAGAAGTATGTTTGGTACGTGATGTGTATTATGATTCTGTTCAGAACCCAATTGTTGGTGGACGGAAAATAGATTTTATTTTAGATTGTTATTTCTTAAATATTTTAAAGCAATTCTGAGTAATACTTTTAACTGTAAGATTATTGATGTTTGAATGTTATGCTGAACGACAAAAGAAACACAATATTTTTAAAGTTACATAATACTGTTTATTATATAATGTTAAACATAACAGAGTTAATAAATATCAAACAAAGCACACATGTAATAAAGATAAACCATACGTTTACTGAAGATATGGCACCTATGATTGGTTAATAATAATCAATCACATGTTTATTGTCCTGTGAAAGAAATTGTATAAAAGGAAACTAAGATGTTATGGTGGCCATGGTCAAATCGAGTTCTCAGTTTCGGCGCCCTCTATTCCCTCCTCTGGATGGATAAAGACATTAACAGTTTTTTACCTAGACCTCCGGTCTGATACCCTGGTTACTATTCAAGACATGGGACGTGGTAAAGTATATATTGTACCGACAGTCAGATCATGGTGTTTAACATCCACGTTCAGAGCAAGCTGTTTATAGTTATAGCAGACGCAACCACAGTAGACACTGGCACCATTAAAAAGTCTTGACACATTGTTCCATACTTATGTAACACGTGTTCAGACACAGTTGTCCCAGTTTGCTTTATTTGATTGCTTCTTCCTAATTAACTAAGATTCCTGCATGCTACTATCTATAGCACAAGTTGCGTTCAGTTCAGTGATTGCAAGGAGTTGGCATTTATTACTAATGGCTGTATCTGCATGTGACAAATCTGTGTCAGGCGTAGTGTTGGGAGCTGCAGATGTGCTGGGACACACAGTGGTGTTGATGAGGTGTTTAATTACCCACTGGGATCTCCTGTCACTGATGGCTCTGTCTGGGAATGTACCGTCCTATAATTGATGGTTCTTATTGGCCTCCCTGCTTCCATTACTCATACATCTAACATGGCTGATCTAGTGACAGCAATACAAAGATGTAACACTCGACTACTATAGTCCAAAGACATACATGTATAATACACCGGTAGACTTCGTACCATAATTATATGTCGTAAACATTTATTCATGTTTCAAGATTTTATAGCTACACTTTTTTATGTAAAAAACAAATGATACTTTTAAAAAAGTTTTATGAGATATATTCATGTACTGTACATACATGCTTCATTCATTCATGAATATTTAACTTTTAGTGACTATACAAACAAAAACTTTTTTTTGGCTACTTAAAGGTAGACTTGTTTTTAAAAAATGAATATTCTCACAGAGAATCCTAAATTCATTCTTCCGGTCATTCTTTTGTTAAAAAAAACCCAAAAAAATTTAAACAAATATAAAGATTTTTTTTTTCTTTTCTAATATGACAGTTGGAAATATATTGCAGTACTCACTTGCTCCATGGAAGAATATTAGACATTTGTGTAATAATTGAATTAATTGCTGTTTTTCAGATTGACTCTAACAGTATAGCTGCACGAGATGGTCGCATTCGAGAAGGAGATCAAATCTTACAGGTAAACAGTTACCGCCACATCTTAAACTCTTAGTGCTAGTCAAGTTCATTTGCAGAATAGAAAACACTGTTGATCTACATAACTGCACACCGGGTACATTTATTATATAGTTATAAACCATCAACACAAATGTCAAAATGTTATTATATTGCATTTTGTGCATTTTATGAATGTCGTCAAAGTCTATTGTCTGAAAAATGCAGAAGAGCATTTGGTAATTGAAAGTCTTTAACAAGATCTAGAGTAGACCAATATTTCGGTCTTATGACTATTTTACATAATTTATGTGTGTAAAGGATTTCTGGATTTCTGGTCTACTGATTACCGGTATTTATAATGAGTTTGTGTTTTAATTATTCTATTGATGTTTTCTTTCAGATAAATGGGGTAGATGTCCATAACCGTGATCAAGCCATCAAGCTGTTCTCTGCCAACTCTACAGACACAACCCTCCTGGTGACACGGCCACAGTTACAGGTAAACTTTGCAGTTGACCATCTGATATTAGACCTATAATACATATTCCAACATAAATATCATGTCAAGTGCTCAGTTATATCAACACATGGTCATAGAGGAATCCTGCTGCCGCCATGTATGCCACTCTTTCAAAATAACAGTAAGGGACCTTTTATGTGCATTTTCCCACAGACATGATAGCACACACCACAGCCTTTGATGACGAATCATGGATTACTGGTTGGAACAGGAAATAACCCAACAGGTCCAATGAGGAGTGGTTTAAACCTATAGAAATAGAAGTGAAAGTCTTATATTCAGCTGCATACCTACGTACAAATTAACACATGTGCATCGTGTTACCATTAGTACGCATTACATTAGACAGTTGTAGAGTTTGTTCTGGAGCTAGACTTACTGTATGTGCCTGATGTCACTTCTAGATGAATGTTGTTGTCAGTGCCTGGATCAGCTAGATCGTTGATCTTCTTTGTGTGATGGCAAAATGTAATGTTAGATCATTACCAGGTGCAGTGTGGACAAACGTGTAGCTTACGAATGTCTGTATGTTTCTTAACCTATTTCACACAGGGTTGTAGTTTTTTGTAACCAGTTCAGTTGTACTTTTCTGAACCAGTTCGGTTGTACTGTTTGTTCTTAACCATTTCAGTTGTACTTTCCATAACCCATTTCAAACAGGGTTGTATTTTTCGTAACCCAATTCAGTTAGATTTTTCATAACCCATTTCTCACAGGGTTTATTTTTTGTAACCCATTTCAGACCTGGTTATGCTTTTATCAACACATTTCGCACAAAGTTGTACTTTTAAAACCCATTTCACACATTGTTCTACTTTTATTAACTCATTTCGCACAGAAGTTGTACTTTTTTAAACCCATTTCACACGTAGTTCTATTGTTCATTTCAAACTTAGGCCACCACTGAGCCATATTTGATCTGATGCCATGTAATGTTCTGTTCTTAATAAACGCTTACTTGACTGTTCGGAAAGTTTCAAATACTGTAAAACGGGTAATATTAGCGGCTGTAACTTTTCACGATTTATAAAAAAAAACAATCAACTCACTGTATATAATTTTCACTTTGCAAAAACCCCATTGATGTCTTTTTAATGGTTATCACTGCTAGTATTTTATTTGAGTGATTTTAATTTTCGCTCTTAAATGACAAATGCAAAAATCACGGAACTTGCAGACACACTGTCACAAATAATACCAGTTTTACAGTATATCTGATGATATCAAGCAATGAAAGAAATATGCAACACATTGTAGACTGAAACACCTGTTGATGAAAATTAAAATGATAATAATAAAAAAACAAACACTCGGCTTCCTTTGATTCTGTTTTATCAATCTCTCACGGTGAGCGATGTCTGGATACATTTCTAGTTTTTATCGCCATGACGAAGAAATCAAAACATCTTGGAATATTGCTTACATCGTCTATAGAGCTACTGAACATTCCACTCACTCCGGTCTTATCTGTTTGAAGGAGATCAAATCTGCATTAACTCAGACTGAATGTACACAAAACATCTTTGATAGTTTTATACCAAGCTAGGTAATGGTAAAGCTGTTGCAAAAAAAATGGAAGTTTTCATTCCGCAAGAAACCTGATTAATTCCATTCCCAGTGTATCCTTGAGCTCCCTGCGGTACAGCATGACAGTTATAGGCTAGGTTCTTAAAATAAAACTACGTTTTTTATCAAAGTAAAGTTTATTGTGGGTCCTAGTTTCCTTTAGTTCTGTTACAGAAGCCACTTAAATATGTGTGAATTGTTATATCCTATTTTATGGATAAGGCTTTCACATATAACGTACTATATACACGGTAGTATGTATGTAATGTATGTATATATTCATAACATACATGTATGTTATGAATATATGTGTGTGGGGCCTATGTCTGTACATGTATGTGCATACATGTATGTATGTACAGTGTAGGGCCTATGTATGTATGTATGTATGTATGTATGTATGTATGTATGTATGTATGTATGTATGTATGTATGTATGTATGTATG
>JAUTCZ010048414.1:0-11521 GCA_032273805.1 Melanodrymia brightae | reverse complement strand
TACCAATGTGGATAATTTCTCAGTGAGAAATTATGATATTTATTTCCCCTAGTAACGGTGCCCGCTGGGGTAATAAAATAGTATATTAAATAATGACTGTGTTTATGACGTGTGCCACAGGTGGCAGAATTCGGATTAAATCATAAAGTTATGGCTTAATAATGACACAAGGACAACGAAAGTGTCCCTATGAAATATGATAAAATGCAGATCTATGCAGTTGTATAGTATATTAAATAATGACTGTTTATGACGAGTGCCACAGGTGGCAGAATGCGCATTAAATAATAAAGTTATGGCTTAATAAGGAAGGACACGAGGACAATGAAAGTGTCCATGTGAAATATGATAAAATGCAGATCTATGCAGTTGTAAATTGTGAGTTACATTAGAAATGTGTCAGCTTGGAAAATCCTACACATGACATGATTAACAAGACGTGTCGGACAGGTTTCTTATGGTGCAATGAAGTCAGAATACACAGACTAATAGAAGATGCAACGCCTTAGTCACGTTGAAGAAATGAGTAGCCTACACAATATTTTGATTCGAGAATGAAAAAGGAAAAGGTGGATCAGAGAATTTTTGGTATAGATTTTGAAAAAAATTCCGGACATTTTGCATCAATTCCGGATATGGGTTGAAAATTCCGGATAGTTGATCAGCCTGTGTCAGATAACCCTCGACTCCACCTTGTGCAGAGATACGCATTTGGCCATGTCAATGTTTCGTCGTTTAGATTTCATGAACAGAGTTTGTGATTCCGCTGGTGGACAATGGTCCAAGAATGTCACCATAAGCTCAGTAGTATTTAAATGACAACACACATGAACAAAACAATATATTTTATTTTTGCTACAATTTCATTCAAAATTTATGAGTTAATGGTTTACAAGTACAAATAGTTCAGCTTTTTGAGAAGACCGTCACTTAAATATATGCATTATTTACATACAATATATATGTGATAGTTTTATTCTGGCTCTACATTGTATTTATTAAAGCATAATTTATCATAAGTATTTACAAACAAATATCACCATTATCAGACTTACAACTTTTGAAAGTCACACAAACATCAAACATGCACAATGACTAATAAGACGAATTGAAAGTAATGAAACATTGATTCCCTTTAAACATCCCAATGAGCTGTTATTTTCTATAGAAAATATGTATTTTGTACCATCTTGCGTACATACTAAATTTAAAAAAAAAAAACCTTTCTAAAGATAAAAGATCAAGTTTATTTGTTTAACAACACCACTGGAACACATTGATTATTAAGTAGCGGTTATTGGATGTCAAATGAACGGTTGTATCGACACATGGTCAGAGAAACCGGCCGCCGCCACATAACCTACTCTTCTTTATGTGGACTTTCCTTGACAGGATAGCACACACCACTGCCTTTAATAAACCAGTCGTGGATTACCGGGAAATAACCAAACGGGCCCATTCGAGCCTCACACGGACGCTTTTGCGCTGATCAAAGTCTAGCCCATACGTTCTAAATGCAACTCTATTCTCAGAAAACACATGCTAACCACATTTAAAATGTTCAAAACTAGGTTTCTCTCTTTATTAATACAAGTAATGTACTTTATAGATTTATATCTTGACCGGTAAACACTCCTGGATTCCACGAGTTTCCTGGTATTTCTCCTGCAACTTACAAATTTCTAAAAATATACAACCTGTTAAAAATACCAGAGTTAGTTTATAAAATGCCATTTTAATCTTTTTACATCCGTTGTCATTAAAATAGCTATAAAACGTGCCGCTGATTCAAAGATGCTTATAAACTTTTGGAATCGCTGTACATAAAATGAGTAAATCGTGTTAAAAAGAGAACATAAGATGCGAAATTGTTATAAAATGTAGTTCTTCAAACCGCCTTAACGGACTAATCTATATTTTAATTTATTATTCGCCTTATTTTGTTAAATATGTGGGCCAATGGGTCTAGTGCACATGTAAAAATTTAATTTGTAGGTGTGCGCAAGTTTTTTTTTTTAATTTTGAAAAAAAAACCCACTTAAAATGGTGTAAATGTTTTTGAAAATTCATAAATGAAAACAAAATAGCTGACAACAGCCAATCAAAATTGTGTATGGGTACGCTGATTGCGATGTTTTAAGTTGTAGATCTCTACGAATAAGCGTATGGTGGCCATTTGGGATTTTGAACACAAAAAGTGGCATATTTTTTCACACTTTAACCGATTATTTGGGTAAAGTACATAATACAAATTCAGTGTTCATCTTAACTCAGCTAAGAAATTGACCATGTCATGCATCATGGGATTTTCTCTAAAATATAATTAGCAATGCCATTTCCATCATTGAATGAAATGTTGGTCCAATAATGACATAAAATTTTCCTTTCAAACATGTCTAAATCTCAAACAAAATGGCCATCAGAACCCAATCAAAATTTAGCGTCTAACTGGAACTTTTTTTTATCCATTTTAATTTAGTATTACTACGGTAGTTCAAGACCACAATAAATGTACAATAGCTAGTCAGCCTTTGGATGAGGAAAACAATTATAATATATTACCTGGAGTTGGAAGGCTTTACGTAAACAATTCGCAAATTAATGAACGTGCAGTAATGTGTTGAAAATGCTTTGAAATCTGTTCATATCCTGTTGCAGTAAATATCATTACCGGTAATGAACTTCTACAACACTGCAATAAAATCTTTCATAATGATAATACATAGTATACATATAGTTAAATATGCCTCAGCAGACATTACAATACAAGTTACTTAGTATTATACTATAATGATTAAATGGATGAGACATATTAATAATCCAGTTAAGATGTAGATTAGCCGAATACATTGTGAAACTGAAAATTGCTGCCAGTTATATTATTGAACAAACTGTACAAATGAAAAAGTTAAACGGTATTACAAACATTAATGGTTTAAACAATTTTTAAAGACGTACTTTTATAATGCGATTCAAAAATCTTTTATTAATAAATCTTCATATTCATTGCCAATGACATTTGAAAAGCGTATTTCATAGAGGTTCTACATGTATTTATTTCAATTTTATTAATGCCAATAATACAATAAAATTGAAGTCAAACAAAATTAATGAATTCTTCAAATACCAAACATTTTTGTCCGACGAAAATGCTGTCATTTAGTTAGTGGTCACTGGTGAAACGTGTAAATTACAATTATGAATAAAAAAGATCAGAGGTGGGACCAGATTTAACTTTATAAATGTTCTAATTATCATAGTTCACTATATTCTTGATAAATGCATAACTAAAGTCTTAAAAAGGTCCGTACATCTAAAAATAATTATTCAAGAAATATAGATTTTTATGCAAATCAGATTTAGTTATATACGATAACTGTATTAAACATATGAAACATAAGAATGCAATTTACTTTTGATTTAAAACATTGTTAATCAAAGGTAAATAGTTCAGAGCTAAAAACAATCATGATCAAATTGTGTTCGACTTCAGCCTGGACAAGTTTTCCTTTAGCACAAGGGTCATGACTGGTCTATTAAAGGCCATGGTGTATGCCCTCCTGTCTTTGGGATAGTGCACATAAAACATACCTTGCTGTTATTAGAAGAGTAACCTATGTGGCAGCAGTGGGTTTCCTCTGTGTCCAATAACCATACATTTGACATCCAATAACCAGTGATTAATAATCAATGTTTCAGTGGTGTCATTAAACAGGCTTTATATTTAAGAATCTAGATTTACAAGACATATCATTACGTTTATATGGGTATAATTTAGACATTAGGGGACCAATGTATACCATTCAGTCCACTTTTGTAGATATAGGTCAGACTTTACCGTTGCTTGGTTTCATATGCTGCAAAATATATATTGGAAGTTTTAGCACCTCCATGAATTCTGTGTCACACCAAACGTTTTCCATCGATTGTTTTGGGTTGTAGTCAAGATACAATGAGACTGAAAAATTGGATGAGGGGAAAAACAGCCTATCCAAAGAGACAAGAATGAGCTAGATTTGCATTAACCAACATCGATTAATTTTATTGAATACTAAAAATAGGGATTTAGAAATATGTAGCTTTGTGAATATTAATACTTATAACTTGTTATTTACTCCAAAGAAAAAAAAATGAATGCAAAAAATATTTTGGTAACAAATTAGACACCACATTGCACTATTGAATAATTCTTTACACACAGCACACCACATAAACAAAAATAAATCTTCAAAAATTTGTGGCTAAGTCAACCATCTTTTCTAACATCATCATATTCCCATATTCATACCTATAGAATAATGCCAATACAATTATAGTAAAAATGTTTTATAGAAAATCTGTTCATTTTAATACTGAATTGAGACAGGTAGTATTTATTTATATTCGAAGTGGGAACATGTAGTCAATTGCCAAAAAAAATACCCTGTTGAATGTATCAGTTCACATGGCGTGTATGGGGAGAGGGCCTTTATGGTATTAATAAAAAAAAAGTTGATTGTACATCATTTTTACAATGTTACAAGATCTTCATGAAAGGTGCATTCATCAATTAGAATGGTTAAGAGAATCACAAATGGTGTCTTGATTATGGAAGTAAGTTCATTGTTGTGACTTTCACCTTTCTCTTATGAACTCACTTGGGTCTGTCACAAAGATTTGACAATTGGACATTTTAAACAATTTATGAATATCAATAATAATTAATACAATACTGCAATCAGGAACTTTTGATCTCTTGGCTTTCAAATGAACCATAATTTGTGAATTAGATCACTGCTACAACAAATCTAATGACATCTTTATTTTCAGATCTAGTAATTTATCATAACTTGACCAATTCTGCATTCATTGTTATTATAAAATAAAGAACGTCAATTTTGTTTTAAATACATTTCTGATTTAAACAATGTTTCATAAATTCAAAAGATTTAAAGAGTGATCATCTGTGTCAAAGGTTATACACAATGCTCACTAAATGAAAAAATACTTGTGTACCCAAGTGGGATTCGAACTTACTGTACATACGATACCTATTCACATGGCACTTGAGAGTCTAACACGATTTAGCATTTGGCCAAAACAGTCATTCTTTAAAATGAACACCAGTTTATCCGTGGTTATGATTTGCACTCAGTACGAAGTTATTGTAATATATTGTATTATCAGCAAGTTTTCAGATGCAACTTGGTTAGGTATGTAACAATAATCAATAATGTTTCAGACACGTTAGTACACAATATACATGTACTGGGGTATATCACAGCCAATCTACCATCTTTAAAATGGTTTAGCTCTAGTGGATACAATTTTATTTGTTATTGTTCACATGTAAGTTTTAAAATTAAATGACAAACTCAACATGCAGTAAGTAATTTGTAACATGCTAAATCCAGTACATGTATTAGTAAACAATTATATAAATCAAAACACTTTGATAGGCTATACACATTGCTAGTTGGCACAGTAAAGTTTTTACAATATCTTGGCGTAGTCTAGTTTAAGACTAGTTGTGGACATAAAAATAAATCTCACTAAAAATGTTCCGCAATATACATGTAAATTTAAACATACCGTAACTGGCTAATCATAAGCCACCGAAACCTCTACATTTACATCCACAACTAGTCGTAAACTAGTTACGATGTTTGGAAAATTGGCTCCCGACATCTCAACCATCCTGGATTGCACAGATTTAATAAATATTTAATGTAATTGGCCGGTGTTCAGAGTGTTAATCAGTTTGTTGAAGTGAGAATTATTGGATGTAATACATAAATATAAGTCTGGAAATTTTTGAAAGTTACAGGAAGGGTACAAGAGAATTTCACCCCATCTGCACACATTTAATGGTTAGGGTTTTGTGTAATTATAACTAATGGATTTTAAGTATTTTACATGAAGTCATGAATAAGCAAATATTCAGTATAAACTTTACAATAATCAAATTTAAACAAATATGTATTTTCAGAATGCATGGATATGCTACATGACGTTTGCTTGGATCCAAAAGCCAGACTAGACACATGGTGTTACCAAAACCAATAATTGGTTAGTGAAACAACTATGTAATATTCCCATCGACCTTGATCTTCACAGACCACGTGTACGGAATGCGACAGTTACGTCACTTGTTAAAGATTCTGGCTGAAAGGTCAGCCGGTGACACAAGGCCATCCGAGATCTCGCACTGCCATGTCGCGTAAATGCGCGCAATAACACTTTGCTGTTTTTCATTTTAATGTGAAAATGGGCTTAGCCAAAATTTATACAGTATAATACAATTTAATTGTATGATTCAAGCCTGGTCTCTCATCTTAAACGCATTATTGATATATTTTTTCAGTTCTTTATTAAATTTGATTGAACACTTGCTATAGCATCGGTGCGCAGTAAGTTGGGTGCGATTTAGTACAAGAAATCGAAACACGGAAAGTCTGAAATCACTTGATGTAATTTCGTTCGGAAACGAAACTACCGTTCGGTGACGAATTTTATGGAGAACGAAGATCCATTCTCGACTTTTCTGTCATGTGGTAACCTCCTGGTAACCTGAACGACCGTTCTCGACTTATTTCGAAGCCTGGTGGTTTTATATAATTATGTCTTGCCTCACAACTTCTTGAGTATTCTACATGTATATCACAATCCCTGATGGTAGACATTAACATACTTGTATGTTATATGCTTCAATGAATTCACTCTGATAACACATGAATTTTCATGAAAATAGACCACAACATAATTATTTGTATAGGTTTCACTGACTTCAGTCTGGCTAAATATATTTTGCTGACTGTAGATGAATGTGTGTTATAAGTTTATTGAATGTCTAACTATATACCATGTATTTTGGCAGGCAAGTGAAGCTCTGGATCAGTTCCGAACAACAAATCGTCCAAAAAGAGAGCAGTGCTTTTATCTGAACCTTCTAGTACAAGATATTAGTATGTATCATTAAAACAACTAAGCCAACAAATAAATATTTACAAAATTTCAGAAGTATTCTTTTTATATGTGAATGTACATGATTTGAAGTTCTTTTGTTAAATTATGTTTATTAATTAGATATTGATAATTGGCAAAAAGTTACTTTGGAGTATTTGTATTTAAAACCAATGGTTACGTCTGTTTACTTTTCAACAGTTGTTTTTAAAGGCTATAGAAATATTTTTCAACTTTTGACATGTCAATTTGATGTTTTGTAGAAAAAGACCCAGATGGAAAAAGTCAAACACCAGTAAGTATTATTCTAAAACTTTATAACCCTTTTAATGTTTCAGTTATTGTGAGACTATTCAGCATGTGTCTGTGAATATGCAGTTGTAGATTACTGAATGTCAACTGTTTTTTGTTTTACACATTGTTTTTAAGGGACTGTGTATAAATGTCAATGTGTTTTACAGTCCGAACAATGTTCGGAAGGTGGAGAGGATTGCTTTTCATGTAAAAACATCGGTCCACAGTTGACCAATATTTTATTTTGGGATTAGAAGGGGAGAGAGTGTGTCAAAAACAATCTTATTTTTGTTTGGATTTACATTACATTTTACACCAGTCACAGTGAGCTGGTGTCTCTTTATTTCGCTATGCATGTCTGTTGGCTAAACATCGAATGTTTATGAGTCGATTTAGTGAATTTGGATCGGATTAAGCTTCTGTTATAACAGAGAGAAAAAAACAGAAAGTATTAATAACAAAAGTGGAATTGTTTTCAAAGAGCAAGATGTGAGTTACATGTATTTTGCAGGGAATTAATTTATCATCACAAGTTTCATTTGTCTAGTTTTACCTGCATAAATATTTTCCTTTGCTCTAAGTTCTTTTGGGTAGTGCAGGAATTAAATTAAATAAAAATATTGTCCATAAATTATGTTTTTATAATACACTGACTGAAGAAAATATTGACTGTTTTTATTATTATCATCCTGTTGTTTGTTTTTAATTATTAATGCCTAAATAAAAAATTATTTTGTCTGATCAATCTAAAATTAGTATATTTTGAATGTATGTAACTCAAAGATAAATAAAACTCTACTTTTGTCAGCTCCATACAATCGTGCAGCAGAAACAATTCCAACTTCTCATGAATGAAACATTTCAACGTTTGATTCAAATCATGTGGAAAAGATTTGGAGCGTAGGTTGTAGTGAAATAATGTGTTTGAGTTGTATCTGTCTAACACTTTAACAGTAATATTAGTATCAGTGTGGATGGCTTCTTAGATGTTATATTAGCTCACTATTATAATCTAACCAATCAGTGGGATTCTATCATGTGTATTTGGCACCAAATTTAAAGGCTGTTACACATGTGTCATTACATCAATAAAAAAAATGCAAATTTATTAAATTGTTTTATACTTTAATATTTTCTTTCTCATATTATGTTTCTGTATTGTTTACGTGTGTAACAACAGCTGTTAAATGTTGTACCAAAACACCATGACAGGCTGTTTGAACTATAACAGTATAAGATGTGTGCAAGTTTAGATGGCTAATGATAGAAATGTGTTGCTTTTTTACTAAAATGTAATTCTGTTAAACATTCTTGTATGCATTTTAATAATTATATTTTCTTCCTATGAGTTAACACAATTTGTATTTTGCTAATATCTGCATTTATATTTGACCTGATGTTATAATACTACTAATTTTATTGTCACAATGATACTTGTAATAAAAACATAACAATAAAAGATTCTGCCACAACTAATGAAACCTGTTAAAAGACAACTTTACTTGCCTTTATTTGATATGCATCGTTTGGTTTGAAGCTTAGTATAGAAGACAAAAAGATTATTCTGCAAAAAAACAAAATTCTTTAAAAATAGATTCTTTTAAAAGAGTGTTAAAGACAACCAAAATAATCTTTTCTTTTTATTTTTTAAAAATAATCGAAATATTAAAATTTCATAAATTCATTTTAAACAATGCTCCATTATTTTTTATTTATTTATATCTTTACATCACCCAATAATTATGATATTGAAATATCAAAAATTACATGATAACTTTATTAAAAGAAATAAGAAAATGTATCGGAGCCCGAATCCAAAGCAAAGCAGTGACCTGAATGTAGTCTGTGAACTTGTCAAAGAGAAACTTGGAATGGGAGAATGCATATAAAAGATCCCTTGCTGTTTAGTAATACACAGCAAGATTCCTCTCTAATACTAACACTAATTTCTGTCCTGGGCAGGCAGAATTAAGGAAGCTGGAGAAATGTGCTTTAACCCTAATTAGATGTAAGCACATAAGAAATAAGTTATAACTAACCAACATACCGCCTCGAGTAAAAATTAAAAAAATTCGTCTTCCGTATTTGAATTAAATGTAGAAATATATAGCTGATTGTAAAACTAGAAAGTATTTTATTTGATCATTGATTCAGCTGCAGATGGCGGTGTCATACAGACAGTATGAACTGGTAATGAACAAGGTATTTATTAACTTGTTGGATATGCAATGGAAGGCTTTTGGCAGGTTAGTATCATGTACATTATTGTCTTGATATACTGTAAAGTGAGTATTATTCGCTTCTCTGTACTTTTTTGCTATTATTTGTCATTTGACCACCAAAATTATAATCCTGCAAATAATTACTAGCAATAATAATGATTAAAAAATCAACAGTGATGTTTTTGCAACTTGCATATCGCAAGTTGATAGTTTTTTTAAATCACGACAATTTACAGCTGCGAATTTTACGAGTTTTACAGTATCTCTAGATTATTGTCATTATATACCTGTAGATTATTCTTGTTATGCATCTCTAGATATACTGGTATCTATATATTATATGAGTCTAGTTCTAAAAGAGCCCATTAATTAAATTTGTCAGTTCTTCCATGTTGCTAGCAAATATTCCAAGCTAATAACTCTAGTGTTTTTAAAGAAGGGATACAGTTTCAAAGTTTATAAAACACAATAGTTTCCTAATATTATTTACCGGTATCTAAATATTTTACTTTAATATGACTACTGTGTGCTGTGTAGTTTTTACTGCAATTGGTTTTCTTTTTATACCTATATTTGTATTTTTATTGTATACAATCTTATCTTACTTGACATTTACAATCATATAACAAAGTTCTGTTACTTTTATCTAATCCTTTTAAACACTTAGCAATTATATTTTGACAACCTAACAACACTTAAGAAGTAATTTAGAAAGTGTTTTAAATTTATTTGCTTTAGTATCTTTCATGACAGAACTAGTTTTGTTATTGTGCATATAATTTAAAGTAAATTGAACATCAAAAATACATATACATGTGTATATATATATATATCAAATAAAAATAGTATCCATCTGTCAATAAAAGTAATGTTTGAGAAATAAAAACATTGATTCCTGTTTAATCAGTTCAAGCATTATAAATGGTTCAAATATCATATTGTAATATCGTAATTGTTGTGGTTTTTGTATTTTTACTGCAACAATATCTTTTAGGTTTGGATGAGTATTTTTAAATCTTCATTGATATAATCTGATCTGATACCTAATTTGTAAATCAATTTTTGTTCATGACTGTTTTACTTCGAATGTACATTGTACTTGTAGCTATTGTAAAGCAACACTATCAATTGAAACCTCACTTTATAGACCAATATGCCTTTAAACAATAGAATTTAAAAAAAAACATTTCTGAAATATAACACTTTCTGAGATGTTTTAAGTAAGAGTTGAGGTTTATGACAATCGTACTGAATCGACTATAACTTGTTTTACAGAAGAGGAGCTTGGTTTAACATGATAATCAACTTGTTGTATATTCTGATGTGGACCACCATCGGTGTTCTGGTTGATTATAATGATCGACATCGCTATGTACTACCAACCGATGCATGGAGAATTGTTCTATGGGTGAGTAATGCCCAGCTCAAACTGTGGATTCTACCATGGAACTTAATTAACTTAGGGGCTGTTCAAAAGTGTATAAACTAAATGTTGGGGTGATTGGATCATGGCTGTTGTACACTTTAAAAATAGAAATAAATGTTGATACTTAACCACCCAAAACGAAAACAAATTTCGACATCACTGCTTGTGAAAATAATGCAAATTATAGCATACCAATGTTATAATATAGTGCATGTTAGCACAGCATGTTGAATGTTGAAGTGTATGCATGTGTTGTGACTGGTTTTGACAAGTATGTTTTGATAGTGTGTTTTGTACTGTTTATGACCTGAGTACGTAGACTTGTATATATGATTTAATATTTCTCTTTCAGTTGTGTGCAGTTGCTATTACAGTGTGGCAGATTGTAGAAGAACTAATGGAATATTTTCGTTCTAAGAAAGCACACAAGGTATGTCTCGTATGTGGAACCGACATTCCTTTTTCTTTTTTTTCAAACAATATGTATTGAGTATAAAACGAGTGTACATTGGGGATTGACCAACAGGCAAAGCCTATATTAAGGTCTCTCCCCACATTTCACAATTAACATAAAACAAAACATGACAGACATAGTAAAAATAAGCTGTACAATGAACATAAGTGCAAATAGATGTGG
>JAUTCZ010048403.1:0-11523 GCA_032273805.1 Melanodrymia brightae | reverse complement strand
ACCATGCGTCTGACGTCCAATAACCGCTGATTTATAATCGATGTGTTTCTAGTGGCGTCGTTAAATAAAACAAACTTACTTTAAGCACTAATTTGTCATTTGCTTCAACATTTCAAATGCGTTTTTTAAACTTTCTCTTTTCTCTGCCTTATATAATTTCCGATGCACTGTTAAAATGAAAATGTTATTTATTGCAGTCTGTATTGATAGTAATGTTGAACAACAAAGAGAAGTCATGTTATCACAAATGCATTTATTTGCAACAAGATTGCACAACGTGTACCAACACAAATAGCACAAAATACAAAACACATTGGGAGATAATTACTAAGAACGCATTTATAATAATAATTTTAATTGAAAATTAATTTAATAAAACTGAGATTTGAAAGTGAATCACACCCCTGATATCAAAGCCTGTTTAAAGCCACTGATTCGAGTTAAAAGGAGATGCCAATTATATAGTGCGCGCACTAAACTCTTTTGTAGAACATTTTCTACATGGAGACTTTTTTTAATCATTAAAATTATAATGTTCTGACTTATACACTCCCGAGTTTTAAGACGAATGCCACCGTACGTGCGAATCTATCAGTATATCAATACATGTATAATTATGTATATAATGCGCTTGTGGTAGCTTAGTATATTCCTTGGACTTGTGCCTAAATATAAAATTTAGTACGATACAAATTAGTTTAGACAAAAGTACACAATTTCATTCAGCTATAATATAAAATTTTGTATGACCAAAAACATAATAGACTATACGTATATTGATATTGTAAGCAATAAAATGTAAGTACAATGTACATGTAAATGTTATTCTTAATGATAGAATTATGCTAAAGATGCGCAGGTACGGTTGCATGCATCTTTAAACTCGGAGGTGTGCCTTTAAATATCAATATCTGTCTATCCAACATGTATATCTCAAATATGTAGCAAAATGTCATATCAATATTTTAAAAAGTAGACAGTTCGATATGTAAACTGTGTACAGAAGAGCACGACTGTTACAGTTATATTTGTTTTAACTATGATGTCCGGATAAATAAATACACAGAGTGAATGTCGGTTTTGTTCTAAAATGTCCGTTTGTGCACATATGTTAATTTTTAAAACGATAGAATTATGTTAATTTATAAAATTAATGTTAATTTGTAAAATGATTTCTAATTTAAATAAATTAATATTTTTAAAAAGTAAAATGAATATCTATTAATATAATTAATAATTTGAATGTGAATTTGTAAAAAATTAATGTGAATTTGTAAAATGACTGTTAATATCAATTGGTATAATGATTGTTAATTTTTAAGATAAATATAAATTTATAGGTCAGTTTGTAAAATGAAGGTCAATCTTTAAAGTATAGGCCAATTTCATTTATAAAATTTAAAACTTCACCATGCTGATGTAGAGGATATAAGCCATTAAACATCGCTGTTGTTTGCCCATCTCTGCACGAAGTATAATAGTGGAAGGGACATTACGACAAAGTCTATATGGCGGCACTTACGAATCACAGCCAAAGCAGTGTTGATACTGAATGTTAAAGCGTGTCCTACTCCATCCATGGCATCGGTCGTAAGCACAGCCATCTTGGCGGGTTGGGTGTCATTAGGAAAAAACCCAAACTGTTGATCCATTTCTTCCATTTATAATACATTGTACATGTATGTAAATGTTCCGGTTTTTATTTTGTTTCGACGACAAAATCATTCTTCTTCTTCTCTTTCACAATGTACACCAATAGACTAGTCTGTAGGATGAAATGAGCTGTCTTTTCCAGTTCGCCTCTATCTCCATAATTGGCCACTCAGTTTGTCTTAAGACTTGATGGATTGAACACCTCTGTAAGATATGCTCCGTTGTTTGGTCTTCGACATCGTCAATCGACAACATTGTCAGTAATAAATGTCTGCAAAATCTTTTTTTCTTCACTGGCCAAAGTTTTCACAACCCACCAATCAGCGTCAATATGTGTCAGAACCTTACTCTAAGTGTAACACATCATGTAATTGGATGAATAAAGCAAATTGATGGAGGTTTGTTGTTTAGTAATGGCGTGAATCGTATAGGACAATAATAAAACAGGAATTCATCCATTAATTTGTTAGGAATTCTCATAAAATGACAGTCGTAATATATTTTGTTTTAGGAAAGAATATCACATTTAAACATGGTTCAACCTAATTACATTTTACAATTAACCATTTGCAGAGACATGAATAATTGGTCACGGAAAAGCACTTTTATGATAATCAGAAATAAATATGGAAACAATTGTGCTTAATTACGGTATACCACTAAAGGTACCATAAATATTATATTATTTACAGTATAGTCAGTAACTTATTCTCTTGTTTATCAAAATAAGTATCTCATTATCTTCGCAAACATAACGTGAATGTAAAGCAGGTACTTAATTCATTCTGTTGTTAGCTTTAGCACTTTTGGTATTCTAATAGTGGCTATAATTCCGTGAGACAGGAACCACGTGTTATAAATTAAGACATGGTTGCAACAGTTGCTTGGAACATCAGTATGTCTTATAACCAACTCACATTTGCATTCAAGGAACCTGGCAACCATGAACCACAAATTTAAAGCGATGACACTACAAACCCACTTACAAGAACCTGACTTTAATATGCAGTCAGAGTCATTTAATGTATAGTATAATGTTCGGGTTGCGCACAGAGTATCTTCTTTCTTTCACCAAGATGAATCCTCCATCTCGGTGTTAGCCCACTGTCAAACCGGCACTGAGTGGTGGTGGAGGTGGTGGTGATGGTGCTCCATTGGCGGAGAACACAGATAATGAGTAGGGATTGGTTCGGGCTTGACCAATGGCATCCCGAGATTGAAATCCCCGTGTCCGTAATCGTGAGGCATCATTGGTTGATTCATATTACACATCTGTTGCATCGCCTGCTTCATGTTCTCTTCCACCATGTCTCGACTGCAATACAAAGGAAACCTAAATTACCAATGTTGTATGGTCAAACGTTCATTCCTTTGAATGCATGTACATGTATATACATTGTATATTAAAAGAACATAACAGATCAATATTGTAAAGTAAAGCCACTGGTTCGAATTTATGAGGAACGCCACTCTCGTGGCAAGGATAAACTGGATACGATCATATTTTGCGAACATAATTATGGAAATACAGAGTGATCATTTTGATAATATCGCTGTTGATTGATCATTTTGATAATATCCCTCTTCAAATGTTAAAGCTTTGGCGCACGCTTTTTGTAGCCTCTCTCTCTGGAAATTCTTGTATAATTAAATTTAACATCCACTTATATCTTATTGCTTACAATATCAATATATGGATATCTAATGGTCATCCAAACAGTTATAGTAGCTAAATGTGTACTTTTGCCTGCAATAATTTGTTTCGTGCCAAATTATACAGTACCTTAGTAAGGTCCTGTGACTTTTTCCTATAATAATTCAGCATTACGATGCAAATTATTTTAGGCAAAAGTACACATCATGCTACTGAAACAATTTGTATGGCCAAAAACACATAGGATATATACAGGATATATACATGCACAACTGTACATATATTGATGTTGTAAGCAATAAGATGTTACTTATATTATAACTTTTTTAAATGTTCTATTAGCCAGAAATAAGTTACAAATGGCATTAGATGCGCTCGTATGTGGCATCCATCTTCAAACTCCGGATTGTGCCTTTAAGGAAATAAACCACTGATAACAATAGCGATTGTTTAGAAAACGACAAGTCTGTGCATTCTTACGCCCTCTAGTGGAATCTCAATCTCGACCCTTTGCCAGTAAATCTTTCACTTTATTTCGTATTATCAGAACTGGCTTTCTGTACGAGGAAAACAAAACGATTTATCGAAATATACCTCAAGAGAAAACGCGCGTTGAAATATATACTCTGACACAAAACAGGCACAAAACACAAAATCAAGATTAACATTTCAAATATGGTGTAAGAAAAGCAATGTTTTAAAAGCCAAGTGTACATCTGTGTACTGAGAAAACATATTTATTACGAATAGTTTTAAATGGTTAATCAGTTAAAAAGATATCTGTTTCTTTGTGTGAAATAGAAGTCCACGCATGAGAGATCGTTTTCCTCTACAGAAGAAAGCTCAACTTATAGAGCTCATAACGCGTGCATTGTGTAAGATGCGCCCACCTAAAATATTCAGAATATCAAGTGAAATATATCGGTAGTCAAAGAACTAAAGAAAACATTCATGAACATATTCCAAGTATGCTTGGTGGGTGGGATATTTTAATAAATCACATAGGATAATAAATAAATAAATAAATAAATAGTGGAGAGTAGACTTAGGAGGACACGCAAATGTTCGCTTTTTTTCGCTCACATTCATATGCTATATGGACACTCACAAATGCATGTACTACCGAAATCACTTATATACCAATAACAGTTTCGCAAACATAAAAAAGAATAATTATTTTTATACATGTACATAGTTTGGAGAAAATATTTTGAATATGAAATATTTTATAGACGAATATTGGGTGTTAAAAAAGAAAAATTTAACTGAACATTACACTAATTTAGGCAAAAATCTAAACAAATAAAAGAGTGGGAAAATAATTTAATGTGACAGTGTTATCAACACACGTAACCAGAACATTTCATATTCTGTGTATAAACTACCCACAAAAACCAATGCCAAAGAGTAAACTTGATTTATTTTAAAGTTTATACATTATTCCACATACGTTGATTGTCGGTAACTTTTAACTCGTTATAGCTTTATATAAATTCACGCAAATATTTTATATAAATAGTATTCATCAAAATAGAATTTGTAAATTATTATTCAGCCAGCTACACGTATTACCTGTTATAATTCGACTATGCCTAATATCCGTGTTTTTTAATATTTATGAGAACAAACCCAAACCTTTCAAATTATATAAATATATGTACATTGTGTAAAGATTACTATCTAAAACTTAAAAATAACATAACAATAAAATAACATATAGGCTACATTTATTTAAATTCTCGGCTTTATTGATTGTCTTTCACGGTTAATAAACTATACACGCATGTTAATATTTAATCAATGAAAGGGCTCTACAAAACACTCCGAAACAGAATAAATACAGCAAAAGTCTTTCTCACACGTAACCCATATGTCGAGTAGTACGGAGAAACCTGAACATCGACAGACGTTGTAAAAGACATACACTGATTACTGTATTATATCTGTGACATAAAGGTGGGAATGCAAGAAACACGATTCAGCCAGCTTTAGTGTGTTAAATATTTGATGAAATCACTCCCACAAACGATCTTTAATCTTCGTTTTTCAGTTAGCCGGCCACGAACAGTGATATCTCTCTCTTCAGACATTAAATGTTACAAAAGGAAAGGCTTGTGGCAATCATATCTGCTATTCAACCGCAGATAGCTGTGTGTCACGCATGGACACATGGTTTAGAAAAGAAGGTTCCTAACTTCATACACACAATGACTATTGAATGGAAGCAGTACAAAACATTTATTAATAATTTTGATGGAGTCAAGCGGCAAAAATTAGATTGCTTCACAAATATTGTTTTCAAATAAATATAATTCTATCGTATTAAACTAAAGATATACATACGTCTGAGAGTTTGTTTGTTTGTTTGTTTATTTTAGCAAAACAATTAAAAAGCATTGAATATTTAATCATCGGCTATTGAATTTCAAAGGAACGGTGGTTTTGAAATATTATGGTCTCAGAGGAAGCCCGCTGTGCCCACATATGTTGCGCTGTTCTATTAGCAGCAAAGTGTGCACTTCCCAATGATGTGTCGCAATAAGCAATGATTAAACAATGTAACATTCACCAGGGTATCGGTTTAAACAAACATTTGTTTCCCTTCTACAAAATGACAAGCCATGCCTTTATTCGGCTTGAGTCTAGGCGGAAAGGGGCCGTTGCGATTAAATTGTCTGAAATGCTGTTGGAGAGGAAGACTGTCATTGAATTGTAGTCATGAAGACTCGTGCGGGTCTTTAAATACATCCGATTTCCGTAAGAGTTAATTTCCCCCTGCTCTATTGCGCTCCATCAACACACGCCTGGTAATCTGTAAAGCCCTCGAACACTTGAGACCTACCACTAACAGCATTATTCGGCAAAATGCGTGGGAAATCGTTTGTGAAGCGCGGTTCTTTTATTACGCATTTTAAAATGCATTTCTTAATGCTCTAGTGTGTTTGCAGATATTAATTACATTTGAAAACAAACTTTATACTTCAAATCATTTATTGAAAACATACATTTATAAATACATTGAATCAGATTTTTATCAATATGTCAACACAAGTAAAATTTATATTTATTATGCAAAACGATAATCCAGCCTGTGCAGGTATGGTGTATAAACTTGTGCATGACTATTCATGTCTTTTTAGCAGTAATTCAATATCCTGTCTGTATGTTTCTTACTTGTACATGTACATATATATTGTAAACTGTATACTTTTTTGCATCCTGTTCCATATGTGGAACGATTATATACAATAAACTTGATCTTATCTTATCTTATCTCTCTTATCTTATCTTTAATATTTTTGAGGATTGTTTTGTCAAATGCATTGAGAGCAATAATATAACATTATTTTTGTCAATTTGTACGTAATACATAATATACTGTAATATTACATTTAGCTGAGATTTATTGAAATGTATTGTCAATCAAATGTTTCATTATACAGTGTACATACATAATTATACAAATTAATATTTGGAAGTGGTAGACTTGCTTGGGTGGGCAACTACAATATAGCAGTTGATAGAAGGTTTCTGTGACTGAACAGAACATCCTACGAGAGGTTGTCGCAAGAGGCATGGACAGAACATCCTACGAGAGGTTGTCGCAAGAGGCATGGACAGAACATCTTACGATATGTTGTCGCAAGAGGTATGGACAGAACATCCTACGAGATGTTGTCGCATGAGGCATGGACAGAACATCCTACGAGAGGTTGTCGCAAGAGGCATGAGCAGAAAATCCTACGAGAGGTTGTCGCAAGAGGCATGAGCTGAAAATCATACGAGAGGTTATTACGAGACTTATAGACAAACCATCCTACGAGAGGTTGTCGCGAGAGTTATGGATAGAAAGTTCTGCTAGATGTTGTTGCCAGAGTCATAGATAGAACATTCTATAGGTTGTCGCGAGAATCATGTGCAAAATCTCCCACAAGACGTTGTCAAGAGTGACAAGGACGGAAAACACTACGTGAGGTTGTTCTGAGAGGCAAGGACAGAAAGTCTATCGCCAAATATAATAGAAGTTGTTTTTAAATACATTCATTTTCTTCATATGACCCGTAGACTAATACAACTATCATTGTTATTTATTAATAAAAGAAGTTACATTTCCTCGTATGGATTTTCAAATAAATTTGACCTCAAAACCTCACAAAGACATATACAACTTGCATATCTTGTCGCACTTCAGGCAAAACAATCGAATTAGTCTATATTCCAAATCGCTTTTGAACAATGCGAAACAAGAATGTGCAAATAACGCGGTACGTGACCAGTCTATTGAATTGTCCGCAGTGCAACGGCGGTGTTCTATTATCCCAATGTCGCAATTATTTGATGCCGTCAGAGTGATACCGGGCCAGTTTCCGGCAGCAGACAACGACATCATTACTTTCACACCTGTGCAACAGAACTTGTTAAAGCTTCGCTGATTTTTCCGCCTTACAATAAGACTTTCTGTAATTGATAAACACTCCGCAAATTGATAAATTAATGAGTTGCTTTTGACATCATGCACCTGTGCGTAAAGGTGACTATTTGAATATAAATTATAAATACTTAAAGGTGGTTGATAAACAAAACAAACATGATATAAGGCTCATATATTTATGTCGTTCACTACATGATGATGTTTAATACACATCTGCTATGGAGTGTTTTAGAGCATAATAAATCGTAGTGTTTTATACTATAATCTATATGATTGTAGTGCAAGGTTGTATTTGTTCTGTCTCGTTGGTTTTTACCTTGTTGCAGCGATAAAACTTGTGCACCTTAAGGAATCTGAAAGCTATGTCGGTGGGAGTTCAATACTCATGTTAGAATGAACAATGGGGAATAAAAAGAATATTACTTTAAAGATTTCAAATGAGGGCAAACGACTTGTTTATAAAATTAATTGGTTGACATAATTATATACTATATTCTCAGTGTCGTGGGAAGAGGGACCCATCCACATCAACACACTATTTCTTTAATTATGGGGCATTGTCTAAAATCAAAAATGTTTGTAAGTCCAGTTGAAGATATTATTACGAATCTTCCCTTCCCAATGTCAAACTGTTTGTCATGGGAACCCAGAAACCATAATCAGCTAATTATATAGCAGACCACGAGTGTCGGAATACCCAATGATACCAGTCTATTATAAACCCTACACGCCCGTTGTCAAGAAAATGGTGTTTTCTACACAACATGTTATTATATCACCAAAAGAAGCGAATTATCTCTGTTGATGACACAATATTGCAACGTTGTATTCCGGTGTTTAATTAATTAACACCTCACAGTTTCAGCGATTAAATTGTGTACATTCGTCATTGCTATTAATAGCATGTTACTTATAATCGATATTGAAATAATACTAATATAATTATGATATATTATAATACTTGGTCAACTTTTTCAAAAATAACATAGAACATTCTGACTACGATCTAAATCTCGACAGCGTTACTCAACACACACTGTAATATCTTTGTTCATACATTATCTGGAACCCTTTGATCGGGGTATGAGAGACCAAACCTCAAGCTCGCGGGTGGGCGGTCCAGTTAGCAACATCGTAATGGTGTAAGCACCTGTCATCATGTTCACAAACTGACGTGATTGCGGTTCTTGTGTTACAGGTGAGATGCAGATGATGAAGTTTGACCTCAGAAACAGTCACCCAAACAGATCCATTGTGCCACACAAAGACACGCCACTGTAATTCTGGCGAGTTCGCTGATTAACTTGATGAGTTAATTTGTGGGCAAATAAGACTATCGACCGTGTTTGCCACTGTTTTGGGTGAACCTGGAATTTAGCGGTGATGTTATATAATTTCAATATTAAAGCTCCCAAGGGATTTAATGTTTAAAGCATCTTGGAAAGTACAAACGTTTCTCAGAGATCAACAAAGAGAAGGGTGATGTTCAGTGCCCAATCTATTGCCTATGCTACGCTTCTAAACACAATAAATGTTTACTACAACAAGCCAGAAACAATTTGATGCCAAACTAAATTGCGATGATGTGTGCGTGCCTGCGTGTGTGTGTATGCGCGTGCGTGTGTGTTTGTTAAATGTATGATTTAAATGGGGTTTGTTTCCTTTCTTTTACTGGGATATTGTAGCACGTGCGTAACAGTGACTGAGCTAGTTTATATATACTTGGCGCCAACTCACGTGTTATAGATCATAGTTTTCAAACTTATTAGATGATAACCTGATTTTTCAATCAAAAATACTATTGACTGATTGTTGTGCAAACTTCGCATCATGAAACTACTTAATATAATTGCATTTAAGTTCATTATTGCAAGTGCAGAATTCGCAAAATTCATCTCATGACTTCAATTTTTAAAAGCACATCCGTGCAACTGTTACTGTTAATACAGTGTCAATTTGCCGTATGAACACAACTGGGTTAATAAATGATACCATGTTCTAGGCCGGGTTCACTTTCGCTGTGTGAACACGACTAATACAAACAGATCAAGTTTTCAATATTAATATTTCGTCAAATAAATATGTATCTGTAATGTGTTGTTCACGTCTAGAGTTCAGTGGTAATACTGAATCCTCAGCTGCTAGTTTGATATTAACACAGATTATTACAGAACACAATTTATTATTCCAAGGCCGCTAATTAAAGCTTCGCCATTGACCAGCATGGACATTATTACTATTATGTATTACGAACAAAAATGATTTTTTAAAATGTATTTAAAGGTACACTCTTAGAGTTTTACGACGGATTCCAGCGTACGTTTACATCTAATGCTATTTATAATAATTATGTTTCTGGCTAATAGAAATTTCTTTTGTTAAAATTAACATTTACTTTCATCTTATTGCTTAAAATACCAATATACAATGTATGTATATCCTATAATTATGTGTTTCGGGTTATCCACATTATTATCGTAGCTTAAAGAGAATCACTCATCATTTTGCCTGTTGGCCAATCCCACCGCCGGAAAAAAGACGGAATAAATATTGTTTAAATCATTTTGCCGCAAAAATTGGAATCAAGTGACGAACGCATGAAGCCAGTTGCACGCAAAAGAATTTGCGTATAAATGGTGGCATCCATCTTAAAACTTGAGTGTGCGTTTAATTACACCACTGGAGTACTTTGATGTCCAACACACGGTTATGTCGACACCTTATCGCTGGAGAAACCCGCTGCCGCCACATAGCAGAAATGGATGTACTTTTTCCCACAGATAGGATAGCACACACCACAATTTGTTATACAACAGTCGTAGATCACTGTCTAGTTAAACTTGAACAATGCTATAGCGTGACATTGTATTGGTAAAAACCATATCACGATATAACATTCATACAAATAATTCATTTAAAAAAATATGTTTGCAAGAAAAGAAAAGTACCTTTTAGAGGTTGTTCCACGTGACGCTAACAGCTATAAAAAATTAATTGATTCTGTAAATGCCCACCGGCCCAGACAAAAAAATAATAACAGGAAAGAACTAAATTAATATTTACGGATGTCTATCGAATTACAAGGTACTTATACAGCGGCATCAGCTTTAATTGCTATGCATATATAATTCTAGTGTATAGAAAGTTACAAATGCACATCAATGGGTGATTCAGATCTTTAGTGTAAGGTCGTTGCTTTTTTATGATCAGTGGCAATCGTGGAAATAAAATATGACACGTTTAAATAATAAATAGACAAATCAGGTTTCTCTTTTGGAGTTGGGTCTGTAACATCTTTTGATTGGTTTACCCTTGGTTAAGTATTATTGTAATGAAATACCGTCCATGTCAGATTTCACGGGCAAATATGATCGTTGAGCGAACATGAAAAAAAAAATCCATTTCACCTTTGTAAGGACACGATAAAGCAAAGCAGTGTGTCATGTTAGTTCAACAGCAGAATAACGTATTTAGTAGAAAGGCGAAATTTACGAGAACAAAACTAGAAGAGCAATAAATCTATAAAACATATACAAAAATCATTTCATTTCACTAATGCTAAATTCAATCGAATTACAACAAACGATTAACTAAACAAAAGAATTATTGTGCAGAAATAGAAATATACATGTATATACATTGTACATGTACAGTCAAACCTGTCTTAAGCAACCTCCTAAGGGAGTAACTAAAAGTGGCCTCTTAACACAGGTGGCTGCTTAATACAGGTTATAATGCACTAAAATTGATGATTTGGTAGAATATTATGGTGACCCTTTAAGAC
>JAUTCZ010048392.1:0-11526 GCA_032273805.1 Melanodrymia brightae | reverse complement strand
AACAATAACAAAACTAATTTAATTACTTTATTAATTATTTATTTAAAATGGCAAGTAGTCATCCATTTTATCATAGCCCATGCTTTGCATGCTATATTTTTGTATTATATTCTAGATCTTTATAATTGCTATTAGTATAACCGAGAACATTGGAGTTTTAGGTCTGATTGTATAAGTATTGGTTACTAATATACCATCAACAGGAATGTCGAGCTGCCCTTTCAATGGATGGTGTACAAGCCACAGATGCAGCCTCCTGATATAGGAGCTGATGAAGACTTTGGAGAAGGGCCTCAAGACCGCATTCCAGATCTTGAAGCAGCCTTCAGTGTACATCCTCCAAATGGCACGCTAGCTCCTGAGCAAACCACAGATTTCAAAGTCACTTTTGCACCACCTTTGGTTTGTAATCTTATTTTATACATTGATGCAGCTAATATTTTATTTTTTTTAACAATAGTTAATGCATATATATATATATTTTTATGTTGTATTTCTACAACCATTTTTTTACCTTGTAAGTAAAGCAAATGATTATATTAGATATATTTTAGTTTATACAGACATTAGCTTAGATTTTGTAGCATAAACAGGGTATAATAATTAACATTTCTAAATTCTGCATATTTGTTGTATTCTGTTTTGCTTTTCTCATTTGTATATGATTGTTTTAGAACAAGTGCTGGTCATCTTATCCACAGAAAATGACATGTTGTGGAGATTGGTATAATATTTACTCATTTCTTCTACAGCTCGGTGATTTCCACAATGTGCTGCACATGATGCTGCAACAAATTCCTTGTATGGCCGAGAGTCTCACCTCAGTAAAGTCAGCCGATCAATCTTCGATATATTCAGAAGAAGACGGCATCTCAGATATATTTCCAAGTAATGAATGTTAGTATCTTTTATTGTTTTAATTTAGATAATGAATTTAATTATTGTGTTCCTAAATTAATGCAAGTGATGATGGTCAGACTAAAATGCAACATGTAATTAATGCGAGTAGCCTCCCTTTAGTACAGTACGTTCTTAACAAAACTAGACTCATTAACTCAGTCAAAAATCCAACACATCACTGCCAACCCCACACAACTAAAATCCCAGCCCCATCCCCATACTTTAAAAAATATGTTTTGCGTGAAGAAAAAGAACAAAAATACCTCATTAAGTGCTTTGTTTGTATGTTTTAGATACACAATACAGAGATGTAACAGGTCTTGAAATTGAAGTGAAAGGTTCTGCTGTCACACCCAATGTGATTCTACATCCATATGCCATATACATTCCTGGACAGCAATTGATTGGCACAACCATGAAGAAACAATTCACAGTAAGTTTTTAATTCTGTTAATATGTATGATTGTAAATATACTCATGTAAGGCTGATGTATTTTGAGTAACACACAAAATACATAACAATTGTATGTAGTATTATTGTTTTATGAATGTTTTTTGTTAAACCATTTTGGTGTAAAAAGTGCGATCATGTTTGGATGAATCCACTCACCATTTTGGTTTGAAAAGCATTATCACATTATGACGAAGCCACTCACCATTTTGGTGCCAAAAGCACGATCATGTGACGACATAGTGAAGCGAGTTACGTGCAAATTCATTTGCATATAAAAAGAAGGGAAACGTTTGGTGCCCAACAATACTTTAGTTGAGTGGAACCGAGTATCCATACTAGCTAAACAAGTATCTGAATGTCAACAATACCATCAAAGAGTATCTCTTCAAGAGATAAAAACTCATAAAACGAATTTCATAAAAGTGAAGAACAGAAACAGAAAGGACTTTGTCAAGTTCGACCTGCAACTAACAGGATAATTCAATGAACTCCTGATATAAATGGTCAGGCATTGGAAACTGAATGACAACGAAGAATAAATTATTAAAGTAAATATCATTTTGCACAAAACATGATTATGTTAGTGTTCTTTGCAATTTTAGTTTCATCCTTATATTCCATAGTCTTGAGACCAATAATTAGTAACTGTATATTATATGCATCTAGAATTTCACATTGATGCTATCTTTTTGCAGATGGCTAATCACAGCTTCTCAGTGATAACATTCCAGTGGGAAGCACACACTGAAAACCATATTATAGAGGTGGAACCACCATATGGAGAACTTGGTAAGATGTCCTGTGTGCATTTCTGTTTTCTTAATAAGCTTACTTGATGTAAGAGGAACTTGAGTTTTATTAAACATTTTGTGTTTGGTGGTTGTCAATTTGTTTTTTTTGTCCATTTATATTAGCAGAGCAATGTTGTCAAAATGACTTCTGTTTTGTTTTACATTAATACTTTGATTTATGGAGAATTATTCGTAATATAGAGAATATATTTTAGTTTTCTGTATTGTAAGCTTTTTTTGGCCATCTTTGTATACTTCCCATTCATTATTAAACCGATTTTCTAAAGCACCAACTTATAACTAAACAAAATGTGCAATTCACATAAAATACTTTTTAATCCTTGCACTGATTTGTATTTTGATATATTTTGTGCAAATAATTCCACCTATAGATATAGTGTTGTTTTTCTGTTAAGATCCTGGTATGGCAATGGACCTGGAGCTTGGGCTGACTGGTGTTGTACCTGGAAAGATCAGCACAACATTGTACTGTTATGTGATGAATATGGATGAACCTTTGGCACTGCATGTGGAGTTTGAAGTTAAGGTATCACTGTAATTAAATAATAGTATTCGGTTTCTGTTTATGAAATCCAAATAGCTTGATTGTTATTACCTTTTTACCTTTGTCACAAATTACGGCCATCTTCAAAGATGGACAAATTTGTAACGAACATAGTGCTATCTATCAACAAATTATCAAGTGACAGATTGATATAAAGTTGAGTATTAGAATCACCATTTGTATATTTCTATAAATGAATATCCACGACACGATTGTTGCTAATAACTAAAAATTGAGACTCGAGAGAAAAAGGCAGATTTTAAAAATCTCTAATTGAATATGCCATGATGTAAATTACAACTTTTCTAAAAATGATTTTAGCATGCATTTATGCTATACATTTGTTGGGAAGGAATGCATGACATGAAAGTTTAAGCATTTTGTTTGACAAAAAACATATCGCTATCAGTGAGCCATGTACACAGGTATAGCTGGAGGTATTTCTGTTATCATCAAGGTTTATTTATGACATTACTTGTAAAATTTAGGTGTTTCAGAAAACTTTGTTTTGCATTTAAATTGAAAGTATGCGTGATGTTCTGAAGTATGGCCAATAACAGTGATGTAATCTATTTTATATTATGTTTTTTTGTGATAACAAAATGTGTTTTTCTTCACAGGGTCCACAAATTACCATTGAGGAACCTGATATCAACTTTGGCTTGGTTAGACTGGGCCAATCTCTCACTAAAACAATAACTCTGAGAAACGAGTCACAAGTAACAACACAGTGGACAATTAAGAATTGCGCATCACCAATATGTGATCTAACAGACAACCCAAATGTATGTTAATAATGAAAACAAATATTAATGATTGTTGTAATTACAAAAGGTCAACTTATTTATACTAAAAGCAATTTTCCTTGTCTACTTAAACTATGATTTCATTGGAATCAAGAAGACAACGAAAATTATTATTATTATTTTTTTTTTTTATAAAAGTTTGGTTATGGTATGCAAAGAATCTCTACAGGCTGCAATTGGATTGATTGATTAAATAAGCATCCACTTGAACAAATGCATGAGCTTCCAGACAGGAAATCATTCTTAATTATGCATTTTAACTATTTTGAAAATTTTTTCCTGTGTAATTCATGTCGTACTGTAAGTAATAGTGACGTGCAAAATGAATTTACATAGAGTATTATAGTAATCACTAATATATTCCTGTTTTAAGCTCATGTCATATTGTGACGTATCACCATTATATAACACAGTCAATGTGACAATTCAATATGTTAGTTGTAGCTATATAGGAAGACTGCCATCTTTCAATTTTTCAATAACTATTTAAGCTTGAATATGTAATCAATACAGATTATTATCAGTCCTTCATTACCGACCTGTAATTTCTTATAAGTTATTGCCTTTGTCATATATTCAATTTACAGCTAATTTTGCAAATACTTAATTTGGAATTACTGTAATGTGTTTTTGTTACAATAGGCCCCCAGTGAGTTCATCTTCAGTCCTGACAGTGGGGAACTGAAACCTCTAGAAACAAAAGTTCTGTCCATCTTGTTTACTCCAGTGTCTTCAAAGACCATCAAGCGGATATTTGAAATTGATGTTGAAAATGGGAACAAATGGTGATCATTTATAAAGATTGTTAGATTGTTTTTTGTGTATTTCATTCAATACTTATTTTTAAATACTGGCTTAAAGAGTTTAATTATCATTTCCACCTTTATTGACATGCTTTCCTTGGACAATGTAATATCATTTATATCATTTAAAATAAAAAATGCGATGAATAGTTAAGCATACTCTTAAAAGAAAACAATTCTTATAATTTTTGTATATATTATTTCTAAAAAATGTGCCATATCACATTTTACTTTACCTAATTTAATAATTTGAAAATGATGGTGAGTTTGTGTTTTCTATTTATTCAGCTGTATTGATTGTTTTGCTGAAGTGCAGACTCCCACTATTTGTCTGTTGCAATGCAACGTTACTCTGACTGATGTGTATGTTGGTGCACCTCATGCTGCAGAAGTTGTTCTATATAACCAAGGCCGACTTCCAACACAGTTTCAGTGGGGAAAGGTAAGAATATAGATATTGTTGTTTTTTAGTCACAGTCTACTTCAAACACTGTTATAGTGGGAAATCGCAAAACTAAAAAGTGTTTCTACTGTAAACCACCCTACATTGTAATTAAAATCAACTCTACGTTTTGTTAACAAAATGCTAACATCATCACGAGAGAAACCAAACTGAGGAGCAGATAAAATAACAAGGTAATATAAAAGAAAGGTAGCTTGCATGGTTGTAATAGTGGGAAATAGAGAGATATTAAAGCTTCTCTTAATAAATAATAGAATAAAATACATATTTGTGGGATTGTAACCGGCTGCATGGTACATGTCCAGTGGGTAGGGGTGACATATCAAAAGTGATTCTTTGAAACAAACCATTTTAGTAATAAATCTTTTCTATTCAGAAAAATATCCTTCATAGGTTGTCAAAATTATAACAAAATGCTATCCAGGCATGTTTGGAAGTGAGAGTGAGCGATTGATCACCTTTCTTGGAGAAGACTGATTATGGTTTGGTTTTTTTAAGCCTGAAGGAATCCATGTAGGAGACTGTTCGATTGAACTTGACCCACTATATGGAGTTCTTGGACCAAGGGAGGAGAAGAAAATTACAGTGAATTTTTGTGCCAATAGAGAGGTAGGTAGTTCTTTTATCATGGGGAATCAGATAATATCTGATTCCCCATGTCTATATGAGATTAATGCTATTTACTCATATTTAATATATCTAGCACCAACAAACCATCTGGGTGCTTTTCTTCTGCCAGCTGTTCTGTCACATTTATCTTCATAACTGTTTTGTAATGAGATTTCTTGATGTATAAATATGTAATATATAAATAAAATGTGAAATACTCTATTCGTTCTCAGGGACAGTTCAGTGAACTACAAATGCCATGTGCTTTCGATGGTATGGATTACCCGCTGCGCATGAATTTATCATGTGATGTTAAGGGATTATCAATCTCTGTCAGGACCACAGTTGATGGAACAGAAGCATGGTAAGTAAAGCGAAATAAGAATTCTTATTTCTGTTATTATATCCTCTGTAAATGTTGATTACCATATTTCAAACCATCACAGATTGCCGCTTGAATTGTTCATTGTTGTGTGTGAACATAACCAAGATGGCTGACAAGATGGTTATCATTTCAATACAGAACTTTTATCATAGTTACCTTCAATTAGGTATTTATTTTGTAATTACATGTAATTAAACTTGGGTGGTTTGTTTTGCTTTTCAGTGAAGAGTTGCGACTCGATTTTGGCAATGATATTACATTGGGTGCAACACCAAAACGCTTTCTACATGTTAAAAATGAATCTGCTATTACTACTCCATTCCGCATTAATGCAGAACACTTTGCAGCAAGACCACCAAGTCCTCCAGAGAAAAAAGGAGAAGTTCTTCAAAGGTTAGAAACAGCTATGCAGATGAAATATTTACATTTAGTGTTTCGTTTATACTTGAAGAGACAGTTGAGGTATTAAATAAAGGTTAGGTTGCATGATCTTAATATTTCTTTGTTCAAATATGCATTTTACAATAATAGAAAATTGAGTTTAATGTTTGGCAATGTCATAATTTAAATAGATATGTGTGTGTTTCTCCAACAAAACTGATCAATCAGAGATCAGCCTGGACAGATTTTTCCTTTAGTAAGTTTAGTTAATTAGTTATAACTTATTTACATGTTTATATCCAATTATGGTTCAAGCATGTCTGTCCTGGACATGCAGTCTAACTGCCTTGCCTGTCTGCCCAGGACAGAAGTTAGTGTTAGTATGAAAGAGGAAACTGGCTGCTTATTACTAAACAGCAAGAGATCTTTTATATGCACTCTCCCACAGACAGGATAGTACATACCACAGCCTTTGTTAACCAGTAGTGGGACACTGGCCAGTATAAGTGGTGTACACCTACCAATTGAGACTTGCGAAGCACTCACTAGGGTTGGAGCTGATACTGTGACTAAAAATCCCATCCCTGTGCCTACCAACCTGAAACCCACTATACCACAGAGGCTGGTAGTAACTTTTCTAAATTGTTCTTTTTATAGTCAGAGAAAGATTCTGATGCGCACTCCAAATCTAATAGATCCACTTAGCAAGGCATCTGGCAAAGCTGAATTTGGTATGTTTTCCTTCATTATTGTAATTTATTTTAATGCCATACCCATGTTGTGTAACAGGACTGAATTCATATTTAGCTAATGGATTTCATGATAGATTAAGTCTGTCATCAAACTTTGTGTGTGAGTAATTGTAGGGAAAGCGGTATGTTGCACACCAAAAGTAGGTTTCTGTGACCTATATCTTGAACTCTAACCTCCATAGAAGAAATCTAGGTTTCCGGAGCATATTTCATGCACTAATTGATATAGGGTCATCAAACATGTTACATCTAGTTTAATACTAATTTGATGATGATAATAACGATCATTTATCAGTATGTGTCTGATTCTTTTCCCACCTTTGAATAATAGAAAATTTAGTAGAAAAAGCTCAGTAGCATCGGTGTACTTAGCTTTTCAATAAGCTCAAAGCCTAAATACTTTGAAATTACGATAACCTTTTCAAATTTATTAATTGTTTTCAACTGTATGATAGAAATAGACTACTCAATTATGCTACATTGTCCTATGTAAACTTTAAACTATATATTGTTTTTTTCATAAAGAACTTTGTAAGACCATCCTGATAGGAGGCCATGGGGCAGCATTTCTAATGACTCCACAATCAGGTTTCCTTCAGCCATTTGGAGAGGAAGTCATTGAGATTACAGCTTACAGTGACACATGGGGGGAGTACACAGATACAGTCATTGTCACGGTAATGTACAAAATGGGTGTTAGACAGAAGAAGAGTGATAGAGATACCTAGTTCACAATCACCTAAACTAAACCCCCTCAATCACCAAGTTATGCACCAAACCTTTCTGCTCTGCTTCATCTCTAGACAGAGAAATTGTATATGATATAATAACATTTTGACATTTCTGTTAATGTTTGTAATCATATAATAAATGTAGGCTTTATGATTGTAAAATTGATTTTGTTGTGAACTTTATAATACAATTAATTAGTTATTAACTAATGTATTGTTGTAACATTGTTTTTAATGTTTTGGGATGTCTTATGATACTTCGGAGTAAACTGTTGAAAAATATTTGATCCTTGTGTTTTGTAGGTTGGAGATTTGGATCCAGTTTTGATTCCAGTATCAATGACAGTTATTGGTTGTCCTCTACAGTTCCAGATGTTTGCAGCCAAATCTGACCTTCAACCAATTGTTAGGTCTGTGCACTTAGCATTTGTAATGAGACACATTATAGCAAGATAGGATAAAGCACAAATATACTGTAAATAAAGATGGATTTTAAAAATTATTATTCACAGTTCAGTTACGCATTGATTTCTTGTGTTGTAGTTAGCTCCATATATAATACTGTCTAAGTTAGTTTGTGTTCCCACAAAAATTAATATTGTGAATATGTTTTGCAGGTTTGGTACACATGTGTCAGGAGTTGCGCCAATCAAACGGAAAATGAGAATCAACAACTCAAGTCCATTTGGTAAGAAAGTTAATGTTATTCTATTTGACATGCTTTTCATGTGAAAAAAACCAATGTGTTTTTAAATATTTATTACGTTATATAGAGGATACAGCAAATATTTCATGAGTGACGACGAAATTTCTTTTTCATAATTGTTGCAGCTATCAGTGAAAATAAGTATTTTTTCGGCCTCATGAATGAAATAGCTCCTGTATCCACTACTAATCGTAGATATTATATTTATTATGGGTGCTAAAATCAATGGAAGTTAGTTGGATAATTGAGAATATGATGTCACCCATTAATGCATACTTGACAGTGGTGTAAAACTTCCCTTGTTATGTTTTATACATGTGACATCATTAGGCATCATTGATGATAATGTACTGATGTGTTATCTTCACTAGTGAAGATATAAATAATTATCTTCACCGGGTGAAATAACAATTATCTCTCACTGATATTTTTCTATATGTTATGTGTAAACACAAAATAAATAATTATTATACATACATTATTATACTGTTGGACCTGCTATAAAGGCCCATTTATATAACAACCACTTGTCTATAATATGCATTACACAATTCCATATATGGTATTTAAACTTTTTTTATAGGTGTCTAGGGTGGCCTTTATAGACAAATATATAACTACATAATAGTTTAATACATGCTTATTATGCAGACATTCGTCTTGACTGGGAAGTCTTTAACATTGAAGACAATGACAACCAATTGCTGGATCTAGATGTTTACTTTGGTCGACCGTATCCACTTAGAGATGGGATGGGCAATGAGGTAGTGCCAAGAAAGCAAGGTAAGCCATCCACACATTAATTAACAAATTTAATTTTTTTAAATGCTTTAAAAAATTAGTTAATGTTAAAAAACATTCTATCTATAAATTCATCAACCGTTTTAACATAAAAAATTGTCTATGAAAAAAGGATGTATTGGCATCGATATATCATATGTATTAGAAATTTGTTTTTCTTTACAGAACCTGAACCTTTTGTCCGAGACTCGACAGATTATATACCAAACTCACCAGACACAACTCCCAACATAAGTCGCTGTGTAACATTTACTGTGAACAGTCCTAGCTCTACTGATCGCAGTGAGGTTGTGAGGACACAAAAACTCATTACTGTGAACATGACTCAGCATAATGGGCGCATGTCTGTCAATCCATACAGCATTGAACCAAGACAGCTGGTTAGTTCCATTTCCAAGGATTTTGTCATCTGTTCATCCGTTATTAGGGACTAAGATACTTTCTTTTTATGTTATTAACTTGAACATTGTTTAATTCTGAATTCTATAAATAAATGTTTGTAAATGATGTTAAGATGGAAAGATAACTCAACACATGCCTCTGTTTACATCTGATCTTGCATTACAGTCAAATCTGTATATAACAGTCACTTCAAGGACTTACCAACAATGTCCTTTATGAATACATGGGTATTTTATATACGGGTCGAAATACATAAATGTTTATATAGAAGACATATTTGAAGTGCCTGTTATATACAAGTGGTTGTTTATAGCAGGTCTGTAATATCTCAGAAGTGTTTGATATATGAATTGATATTATTAAGTTTTATGTTCAGTCTTTATAATATTTGTGTTTTGCTTCTAGGTTATTGGAGCCAATAGCTATTCTCATGTAACAGTACAGTTAACACCATTGCCAGCCACAGAAGTCGATCACGAAATTGACTGTATTGGATATGCTTTGGGATACATGAGTGTTGATGGAAAGGTATAATCAGTTTTCAAAAAAAATAGAGTCTTTTTTTTTTTAATTAAAATTAATGTTTAGTTATCACAATCTAGTATAATGTACCTGGTCACACTATTTAAAAGTTGAAAGTTCATATGTAGGTGTGTGAAAGTGTGTGAAAGTATACATGTTCATGTTGACCACCTGTCATTTGATTTCACCCTTGGTTGATGGTTTTTATAACAGGGAATCTGTGAATAGAATGTTGGTTTTTTTTAAATGTATTTATTGTCAATTTTATATTTGTACAAATTCCTGTTGATAATTTAATATATTATTTAACTATTAGGCGGCAGGAATCCCTGGAAAGGTAATACGAAATGAAGCATGTGAAGCACAAACTTTAAGGCTGGAAATGACTTCAAGTCTGAAACCTGCTCTGTAAGTACCTTTTACATACGACACACTTATGTAACAGACTCCATTCCCCATCCAGATTTCTTTCATTTGATACCAAATTAACAAGCTTTTAATAAATGTTTTACAAATTGTTAACTTTATTGATTATTTAACCCAATTTTGTGAAAAAGATACGCAAGTTTCCTGAATACTGTAGATCATGAAATTACGAGTCTCTAGATGAATGCTGTGGCTGTGATTAAATGAAAGTTGTGAGGTCAATGTACGACAACACAATAAAAGTGAAAATAGTAAATCCAACATTTTGTATTTGAATTGAGTGTTTTTCTTTTGTATCATGATCCTCAGGCTGACCATAGAGTATGGAGATGAAGATGGGATGTTCTATCAATCAGCAATGAGTGACCTTTTAGACAACGACTCGGTATGTTTGCCTTTGCTAAATATAACCAGGGATAACATACTGTACTTTAATACCAAGCATATGTGCAAGAAGTCAAAGTCTTGAATACAATAATTAGAGAAATACAATTAGAGAAACTAATTATAAAAAGGACACATAGTTTCATCTTGATGTGTTACGTTCTAAATAAGAATTCATATTTTTCTTTCAATAATTCACCATCAGACCAAATTTATCCATATCATGTTTTATTGTCCAGCTACTGCCAGAGTCACTGAAGGTGTGCATCACCATGTTGATAAACAACACAGAGACTCCAATGACATTTAGGTTGAAAACAAACAAACCCTTCTTGCTTGTTGATCTCGTTCCATCCACAAACCCAACTGCATCAACACAGGCCTTGGAGACCAACATGCATACACTGAATCCTCAGCAAAACCTTATGGTAAGTATCACAAAAATTTGTCTGTTATGCAATTATGGCAATAATGATTCGAATATTGATCCTAGCCATCTGAAAAATATTTGTATTTTACTACGTTAAGGGGAATGTCCGACTAACTCTCCATTCCTGAAAAATAATGAAGACGAGGCCCATTATTTTCAGGAATGGAGAGTTACGAGGATATTCCCCAACTTAAAATACACCAATATAGATAGTA
>JAUTCZ010048391.1:0-20055 GCA_032273805.1 Melanodrymia brightae | reverse complement strand
ATCCCATAGACAGAATAGCACACAACACGGAATTTGATAAACCAGACGTGTTTCACTGGCTGGAACGGAAAATAGCGGCCATTCTACCTCTGAGCTACGTCCCGTTCCTTTCAATGCTTAGATGTTACCAACTTCATCATACACGGTTTTTGCAGACTTCATGTTAAAGAAATGTGCTATCAGAAAAAAATGACACACCAGTGTCAGATACTGATAATTGCATTTATGTCCTCTCCCACCCCTCGGCCTTGTAAGGCCTACAGACATGCTGTATTATATGCATAATCTATAATGTTTCCATTTCACGTTACCCAAAAGAACACCCACCCCCCCCACAAAACCAGCCCAGAAAGGATGAAAGACAATCGTTTCAAAGTAAAAATCCTCATTAAACATTTTTCATTTCGGCATGTAGCTGCTGAATAACCTCTTTACAGGATCACACACAGTTGATTTCGTATTGGAGTGGTCAAAACTGAATGTAGCAGTAGAATATCCAACATTAGTATAGCATCTCATCCAATACAGGTATAATACTATTTATGTGCTAATAGTTTGAGCCTGCTTTCCTTGTGTTAGTCATGTATATCAATATTGTCCAAAGATTTTCAAGAATGACATTTACCACTTCACTAAAGTTGGTGACGTAACTCTTTCAAAAATTTTATTGAAAAAGTTTGGTCGTCAGGCAGGCTATTTTCTCAACGGTAGAATGTGATAAATAAAGTTGTATCATAGGTAACAAGAGTAAGAAATGCTGCTCCAGCATAATTATGGTGTCTACGAATGACAATTTCTGAGATACTTTAAGGCATGTTCATTACTATGATGATTTTGAGCAACGCCATGTACCTCTGGCTGAGAAGTTTTATCAGGGTTATGCCGTCTACGAAATGATGAAAACTTTAAAGGAGTTCTATGATAAATTTAGAGCTATTTTACAATATGATGCATCACTGACCCAGGTGATGTCTGATGCAATACATTGTTTTCACCGGTTTTACACTTTTTATCGTTTTTTACAGTGGACAAACAATATGGCTGTGCTTACCATGTGTGCCACCGGTGGAACAGGACGTTTGGTCATCACTGGTTTGGCGACGATTCGTAGATACACGTCTTCTCTTCTTTGTAATAATATCCCTTTGCAATAACCAGAGCAACTGGTTCAGTCTTAGAACAGCTCATTATGCAAAATATCATTAATATCTAGTTCCATATCACCTAGTCTAGACAAGGAAGTTTACGTCCTAAACCGTAAATAACCACAAAATTATCTGAGAGAGCATGTTCGCTAGCCAAGGGATTTTCCATCTATTAGTAGACTCAATTTTACACCTTGCCTAGCGAAGATGCTGAGACAGACGATTACCATTCATTGTAGGCTAAATGCGGAACTTTTTCGTATAAATGTACAGTGTATTCCCAAAGTAAATAATAAAGGCAAATAATGCATATACTCATTCGTGCCAGTCTTATTTTGATTGATATTAATACATCAGAGTAGATCATCATTATAATGACCAACACACGACAAGGTGGAATGGCCGTATCCGAGATCAGTACATAATTATTAAGGATCGATTTTCTCCCATCGTTTTAGGCTAGCGTTTCTATATACATGTAGCTGGGCAAGTAGTAGATCATTATCCGAATTTAGCCTACAGGACTCATTTCAAGTAAACAGGTAACAATTACACGCACTCACGACCCGCCCCCACCTCCCCCATCCCTCGATTTTGTAGGGCATACAGGCATGCGGTACTACGTTCATAAGATATAACGTATCCATATCACGATACACTAGACACAAAATACCACAAAACAAGCCCAGAAAAGAAGACTTGAATGAAAGACAAATGGATTCAACGTAAACATCTTCACCAAATCCTACGTCATCCTACATACATGTAAACGGAGTTTTCCCCCCATGCAGGTTTAGCAATACTGACCACTCGAACGCTGTTACAACACGTTCTGCTGACACTGGCAAACTGAAAATAAACTTACACCAGTCCAGATCGTGCCCTTTTTCTTGTCTTGATCATTTTCAGAGCAAGGACACCATTTCCGCTGACTCGGCAAAATAGGAAACCATCAAAGTGTTCTGCTTTAAGAAAAGAAAGATTGCCTGATGACCTTGCTATTAATTAAAGCGGCTTTCGTGTAAGACTGCATAATATGAAATTATACAGTTTCAAACCATTTTCATAACTGTTATAGAAATTATACGAAGCAAAACAAATGCTATAGTAAAACCTGAGTGCTTGTCTTGGGGGAAATGCGAGGTTTGTTTGCAAAGGTTTTTTGATTTGGTAAGGAATTTTAGTTAGAACTCAACGTATATTGACTGAGCTTTCTAGGAAAGTGGGGACGTGACTCGGACTCTATACTATGTCAAACTAGAGCTTCAGTGCCTCGTGTCAGTGGGTTAGCTTGAAGTCGCTTAAACTTGGTGATTGAAAAAAACAATTTCATCTTCAAAATATAGGCAAAAGGAACGCAAAATACGGCAGAAATAAAAGTCCGGTAATATCATAACAAAATGGATTAAATAATAACATGAACATTTACGGAATGAAACGAATATCCTGATAGCTAAAACGATTTTTTTTAATGTAAGTCTGGTTTGGACTAAGAATCCGAAAATGCGTTATACACTGTTTCGGACCTATATGCCTATTCCTATCGAACTTCTATTCCTTTTACACCGGAACAAGTTAAGCTCCAGAAGCCAACACGATCATGTATACTCATTTCCAAAAGAAATTAAAAAACAAATATCGAAAATTTAAAACGATTTATGTTCTACCTGTATGCAGCTAATGGTACAGAAAACGGCAGCTAGTCATTTAGTTACACTTCCATCTATATGCACTGTGATAACTGATATATATATTCATATTAATTGCAAATATCAAAACTTTGATTAAGATGCCCTTTTGACGAGTCAATGTGCCCCTTTTTCCTTGGGCCCCCTAAACAATTTTCCTGGATCCGCCCATGGGAGGAGGTTGCCTGTATTACTTTCAGCCCGATAACGTGAAAAATATGGACTGTAATTACCATACCTGTTCCAGTCAGCAAATATCCAAATACATATTTATTTTGAGCTATTGAAGGTAAACAGAACGAACCCTCCTACAAGGAATCCTAAATACGTGGGCCTGTTAAAATAAAAGTACGTGCAAAACAAGAATACTTGATATGATAATAATATTATTATTACAAACATTTTCGCAGGCTGATATATATATAATTGCATGATCAAATTTCAGCACACGTTACTCCGATTACGCATGGGACATCTGTCGTGAAGGAAATGATCGATATGAAATAATAATTAGGCGACATGTTACGCCATGGAAACAATGTATTGAGGTCATTAGGTTAGTAGTGCAGTAGAACGTCCCGTGGCACACTAACAAGACGGTCGATTAACTACGCAGGTACAACGTTAGTCATCAGGGCAGCTAAAAGAAAGTACATGTAGGTTGTATTTAAAACGGCTGCACCTTGAGTAATAAAGTAAAGTTTATTTCATTTAACGACGCCACTAGAAACACATCGATTATAAATCAGCGATTGTTGGACGTCAGACGCATGGTTATATTGTCGACACATGATCACAGAGGAAACCCGCTGTCGCCACTTCATGGGCTACTCTTATCGAAAAACAGCAAGGGGTCTTTTATGTGCACTATCCCATAGACAGAATAGCACACAACACGGAATTTGATAAACCAGACGAGTTTCACTGGCTGGAATGGAAAATAGCCCATAAAAATGTTTTGCACTGTGGGGGATCGATCTCTTGACCCATCCCGCCACAGGCGGACATTCTACCTCTGAGCTATGTCCCGCTCCGTAAGGAAAAGAGTTAACATTAATAATACATGTATAATGTTACGAATTTTTTTATATATTATTTTTATTTACATATAGTTATTTTTAATGCATCACTTCACACGGAAGTTGAATTGTACGAGTTATATCTTTATGATTGTAACTATCATGTCACTTTATGTTGTAGGATCTCGACATGGCCACACGGTGTCTTTTAGCCAAATCTGGGGAAACGAACGCTTTTATTCGATCAGATGTTGAAACGGCTTTGATGCACATGATTGAAAATGCAACTCCTCAAAGAGCATTGGTGGCCATGATTAATGGAGGAGCCGCGTAAGTTATTCATTTGACTAATTCGTCACTGTTTGTACGATCTCAATTAAATCACTGTTTTTACGATCTCAATTAAAGTTGTTGTTTTACAATACTTTTTGTATACCTGTTATAGCAATTCACCTTGTCCCTAGCATTACTAACACTACCGCTATACACACATACATTCCATTTAGTCAAACAGGCAAAATATAGTAGATAGCTCCATCCACATTTCACAAGAATTAACAAATATTCATGGATTTTTAAGAGTTTGGTTACAATGCCTGTTTAATTTCCCTTTCTAATTTTACTATTTAGTTTGTTCGGAGTGGCTACATTTTAAACAAAATCTTATTCTTTCAGACATAAAAACACGAATGTACGAAAGGTAACCGCCCAGTATCTGTCACAATTGGTGGAGAGGATGGGTCCTGGCAAAATATTGAGTGGAATCAAAGACATCACTGACCGTGTTCTACCAACTGTGGCACAGTTTGTTTCTGACAGCTCACAGGAGACGAGGTACAATTGTTCAGCCCCACTGGAACAACTTTAGAAACATTTATATCTCCATGTCATATGTTTTGCTCTTTTCCATTAAATAATCACCAGCCTAATCAATAGCCATTTGTGTTAATCAAGTAGATTTGCAGGGAGCTTTAATTTGAGTTTTAATGTCCATGATTGTGCCCTTGATCTCAAGTTTCAAAAATGTTCTATCAATTTGTGCTGAAGTGGGTATTTTAATGTTGTTGTTTTAGTATCATGGTTGACTGATATATTTGTGTTTGCAGCAAGAGTTGTTAACAAACAATTGATGTTTCAGGTATTATGGTCGGAAAATGCTGTTTATGCTGATGTGTCATCCTGACTTTGACAAGATGCTGAAAAAGCATTTGCCCTCTAATGTGCTAAGAAATGTGCAAGATATTGTGGAAAATATGAGACAAAAGGTATACACCAAAAGCAAAGCATAGTTTTGTTGCTAATAATCAAGCAACTTGTACATTATAGTAAAATCTCTAAATACCATATAACTTACAACTAAAAGGTACAAAAATACATTTTGGTATGGCATAGGTGTTTTGTTCTAAAACAAATCTTATTTGTTAATTGTTAAACAAATATACAACAAAAATATTGATTTTTCTTTATTTCCAAAATCCTTTATCTTCTTTATTGTACCATACTGAGATTGTCTTCAAACTATCCTCAAAACCAAACACCTGACAGATTATTGTTTGTTTTTATTGTCACAATCCGAAAATACGCTTTACCCATAAACGCCTTTATTGAGCTAGAATATTTTCTTTCTCACAGGGTCTTAGAGATGTGCCAAATGAATCGTCGTCAGCAAGGTCACGGAAATCGGGCCAGAGCAGTCGAGCTGGGTCCTCTGTACGCGGTGGATCTGCAAGCAGGTATAGTAGAATTGGCAAATATCGCCTTGACGCCCCCGTTCCTGAACGAAGCTCGTCTTGTTTAGATCTAGCCGTGAGGTGAGGCAGTGTGAATTGTAGCCGGGTGCTCATTAACACACCTTGCTTGATTTGGAGTCACAGTAATTTCGCACATGTCATCATTCAATAATTTTAAGGTTGTGACAAATGGGAAATAAAGATTTACCTATTAGTCAAGCCTGCGTGCCTTGTATTGTCATATCATTAGGCTTCTTAAAGTGCAAAGTTGTATGCAAGTAGATCTCTGATGAAGGAGATGATTGGATCTTTCGTGACATGCCATTCTGTTTTTTAATGTTCACTCTTTCAAGTGGTTTCTTACAACGAATCGCTGATGTTCATATCAGTTTTTATTCTAGTCCATCTGAGAGTATTTGCAGTTACAGATAGTGAAGTAATTGTTTAAAACGTGTCAGTGTCCGAAACATCACAGAGGCTTAGTTTCTGTCTGACGCTCTGACAAAGTGGAGAATATGTTTATGATTGGATATAATAATTGTTTTGATAAATCAAATTTATTTGTTTTTAGTTAATAGCTTGTGTGATTTAGTAAATCAACTGCTGTGACAATATGTCTTTAACTCAATTAACTGTTGGATATAAGAACATGCTGAAAACAATATTGTTTCCTAAATGTTTTTGACTAGCAAATGTATACACAAGCTTTTAAGTATGCCATGTTGGTATGAATGGATTGTCATTAACGAAAGTGCACAAATTATGAGAACGTAAGTTTTGCACAGGTTTACGTTGCACTGTGATTGTTTCATTTTACATACCTGCACAAACATGCGAGCAATAGTTTTGTTGTGTGTTCAACGTGCAGTGATTCTGAAGTGTATACATTTAAGATTTGCAACTTAACAATGAGTGGAATGTTTGTTAAGATCAACTCTGTCTTTAGGTCCATATGGTATATTGGTGTAGTACATTGTCCATTTGTCTGTTATAAGAAAAAACCCACTTTAAATTGAACCAAGAATGAAATATATATTCGTACAGATTCATAAACCAAGGTTACTTCTATACTACTATCTTATTTTTTGTTCTTATAACAGAGAAAACTTCTTTTTTTTACAGCTTAGAATGGATTAACCTGTAATTACATAATTTTATTGCCTGTTGTGTAATATGTTTATATTGTGTAAATGGAAACAATAAAACACGTTTGAATTAAATTAACTTATATTATCCAATACATTTGCTTTAAGGACAAAAATACTAGTAACTAGCTACAACAGAATTGTATTATTTGTTTTGCAGTACGTTTATATTGTGCAAGTTAAACCGAGTACTACTCTTTACTATATTCAGTAATTAACTTTATACCTTTAGCTGTGCTGAGAGTGTTACTACTCCTGTACCAAAGCGTCGCTCCTTTACCCGGACTGATGAAAATACGATGGAAGATATTAAGCAAATGTTGAATAAAATGGCAGCGCCGGACTGGAATGAACGTCTTAAAGGTGTCACAGATTTGTTGAACATGTGTCAGTCTAATCCAGGCGATGTTGGAAATCATATTATCAAGGTATGGTTGATGTAAATTCAGTTAACTATGTTAAACAGACAGTTTGCCTCCATGTGCATTCTCATAAAAGTTTGTGATAGGTTGGATTATTAAAGAGGTTAAGTTTATAATTAGTTCTGGTTTATTGAGAGTTGTATTTTGAGGAGTTTCACTGAATAATATTTCATTTCTGCAAACCACAAACTTCTTTAATCACTGAAATGAAGCAATGATTCGCTTCCTATCATTTACAGTAATCTGTCGAAACATGTTTCCTATGATCATTCTTGAACATAATGACCACAGACAACACATCGTATTTTTAACATACAGTAAAATTAAAATTTCCACTCGTGCCATTCCTTACACCCTAATTCAGATAGTATTACTGTCCAAGAAATTGATTTTCACTTCAAATAAATATATTACAGATCTGTCAACCTAATATACGTTTGTACGTATATCATTTGTTAAGGAAGTCCACCAACATGTGTGTGGTCTTTGTTTGTTTATTCATTCACTCATTGTGTTATACATTGCAGATTTTTGACAAGTTTCTTCCCAAACTGCAAGATGCAAACAGTAAGGTAAACCTGCATGCTCTGGATGTGATGCAAGCAATCATTCCCTCCCTCAAGGAATATCTTGGAAGCGTAATCAACCTAGCAGTGGTCCATGTAGTACCCAACTTGTCATCGAAAAATGCAGATATTTACAACTTGGCAGGGGAAATCCTTCAAAAATTCATCGATTTTTTGGGTAAGTATATCCCATTAAAACTAAGGATTCAATCACTAAATTATTATATTCCAATTAATGGTAAACAGCAGGTTTTTTTTTATGGTTCTGGCATGTTCTACCCAGTCTGTGTGTAAGTGTATATAAAAGGTGCATTGCTGTTTTTAACTGATGTTGCTTCGTTATATGCTTTCAGACACAGTTTCCAATTATAACAAAACATTTCTTATTTAAAAGCTGAAACAGTTTTCATTAGTGATTTCAAATTGCTTTTCTGAATTTGTTTTAAAAATTTATGAGTAAGTGTAACATACTATAAAAGGGGTAATATTCGTGGCTGTAAATTTTCGTCATTTCCAAAAAAACTATCAACTTGCGATATGTAATTTCCACATTGCAAAATCACTTCTTTTTTTTTTTTTTAAATTATTCATGAGATTTTCATTTTGACGGTTAAAGAAGAAAAAAAGAAAATCGCTAAATTTACAGACTTGTGATTAATAGCAGTTTTACAGTATCTCACCATGCATCAATGGTAGGATAAATGTATTTCTTTCATTTTTACAGGCAAAACATAAAATGATGTTCATGAATATAATATAAACTGAGTAAACGAATTGTTGTTTTTTTTAGACCCGGTCCTTTTGATTCAGCCGTTTGCCAATCAAGCTTTGAATGCCAATGCTCGTAGCAAGTCAGATATGGTGTTAAAAGTAGCATGTAAGTATTGGATATTAAGTTGTCTCTTAGGTATTTATCATTGTTTAAAAATAGAACATCACCTTCCAATTATTTAACACATTTTACTAGTGCAAATCACAATATGACTCAAGATGTTTTCCATACAGGTATAGGCAAATACCAAATCTATTGCCAAAACGTCTGCCCCGATTTTGCTATACAAATTTAGTATTTAAAAACACCGCTTGAGATAATGCTGTTCATAGATCATTCTTTGTTGCACATCTTGACACCTAATGGAGCCAATTATACAGAGACAACAAGTTAGACTGCGCTTCAACAAATATGTTCAACATGCACAGGTGTGATAATTAGAAAAACAACTCCGATGTACAATTATTATTATATTGTTACTGTACATCCCCATTCATGAGAATGTCAATAGACCAATGTAGGCCTATAGCTTCTATTATCCAAAAATGTCTACATCATTTTAAAAATAGATTTGGCATTCAGCAATGCCTGTTGATAGCAGATGTATAATATTAAGAACGAACGTCTGTTTTAGACATTGACCTATACTATATTGTTTTATTATTCAGACTTGGTTGATCGTGTGTATCAAAAGAAACAGAAACAGATAGTGTTGCATGTATTGCCGTTACTATGGCACTTGCTTGGAACAGCCAACAGCAGTGGAGCAGCCCATGGTGGAGAACTTCACGACTCCATAGGCTCTCTTGTCGGTGTCCTGTACGCACACATGGGATCAAGTCTAGTGGACAAAGCCAATTCAATGTCCAGTGTAACAACACGGAATCTCCAGTTGTTGCAAGATTTCATTGACAAAAGTTAACACTACATGTAGCTGTGTGTAATATGCTTGGCAAAGACAGTTGTTTTATATACTGAATGAACTTTGGATTTTTTATATCTTAGGATTGAGAATAATTGGTAATCTATCAGCGTCTGATGAAGGAACATGTTACTGGGGTAACTTGTTTATGAACGGGATTAATGTTTCTAAAAATATAATCATCAAACATTCCGTATCCACATTGAGGCTAAGATATAGAATTGTTGGTTGGTAATACCTTCTTTGGAATGATAAAATTCTTATTATCAGCAAGAATAAGTAATGGAATTGAATGAATGGGTCAGTGTAATTTACAAGCTGTGATATGTAGTGAGTATATAAAGTGGTGTTTGCTGCTTGATGGTGACGTATGATTTAGATATAAGATCTTCATCAATTATTATAAATTGATCGAAGTGAACGTTTAAAAATTACTCTTGTATCTATGGGAATGCTAACTTCGTCGGATGTTTCTTGTAACATCTTCAGTGAATAATACACGATTTGATTGGCTGTTCAACGAGTCTTGTAATAATATCGTTTGTCTTTACTGGCAAAAGAACGCTCAGGTTGTAAGATTAATTCACGTGGTCTGTCTCTTTGTACACAAAGCCATCGTCTCTTGTTTTTGACATTATGAATGCATATCTGTGATATTGTTATCTACGTCATTGCAATGCTGTGATCACAATGGCACTGTTTCATGTGCGTTATTCATGTTGTTTCTTTCAAATGTTTGTGTAATTACATTGGTAAGTTTGGCATCAATTGGATGCGATCACATCTCAACAGCTATACATCCCAATGTAATTCCTGCTGTTAACTACGAGGTTGTTGATGTAGTCAGTGGATCACACATGCCTTGAGAGAAAACATTTTGTTACGTTATTCTTATTTGTAGAATATGTGTGTATTGTCATTTGAACTCACCTAGATTAATTATATTGCTTTACTTCAGGTTATAATTAATCATGAAATAGTTTAGGTTTGTCTATAAATATAGTTACTACATATGTGAAGTTTTCAGTTGTATATATTATATATTTATGAGTGTGCTAATAACTTGGTACATAATTGTACAAATATAAGATTGGAAGATGTATTTATAGATTGATGTAATTAATTACTGGTGTGGACATTGATTATTTGTTTGTCAATGTGTAACACCGGCAAAATTGTTACAATTGTCTCATGTATGTGTTATTGTAAGATAAAATGCACGTGTGAGTTTGTCTATTTTGACATTATAATGCAAACATTTTAGGGGTTTATTTTCATTGATGTCCACCTGATCTGAATGTATATAATAATGCTAGTGACTTGTTGGCATGTTTGACTTGCCTCACTTTGTTTCTGTTCAGATATTTAATCCAATGGCCAACAAGTTCAATACCGGTACTTACTTTACTAATAATACATAATTCATTTTCAGACTTAAATTTCATCTTGACAAACCTCTGAGGCAGATTGATTCACTTTTATCAGGGAGACTGCCTTACGAGGGGAACTAATGTTGAGCATACTGTGGATGATTTTATCACAATATTTTTATACTATGCATTGCTTCAATACTAACTATGTTTACAGACAAAAATTGTAGCTTCTGCAATATCGAGTTCAAAAAAACTTGTTGCGTTTCACTTTCGTTTCTTGCACCAGGACGAAGGATCTTCAAATCTAATGGTTAATGTTTTGGGTTATGAGGTCTTCATCTGTGGACTAGAACCTCTTGTTCTGGGGTCAATCATGTACAACTGTTGGGTTTTAGTTTTTACTTTGAAGCACTGCGTGTTGGTGTTATTTGCATTCGATTCACACAACCATCGCCATAATATGGAGTTGCTTATGTTAAATTACAAAAGTATCTCGTAACACAGATAACAGAATTTTCTTTTCCGATACTATATCATGGAATATAATATATTATCCCGATATTACTATTATTTAATAGTACAAAATCTCTTTGCAGATTGAGGCCATACAGATATTGATATTTTGCTAATTTAATTTTTTGAGCTAAAATGCTGAACTTGTAAATACTAAGGAGTGTGATTAATTCTGCAAATGTGAGGTTGAAGGATTGATCCTCAGTAGAACTTTCCTTTTTTTCATTCGAAACAGTTGTCCACGATTGATTCATTAAAGGCTGTGGTGTGTGCTATCCCGTCTGGTAACGTTCATATAAAAGAAGTATTGTTGCCAATAAAAAAAATTACTGTATGTTGCAGCAGCTGGCTTGTTTATATACTTGAATCGGAGTGTATATAAAATACATCAATGGCATATCACTTGGTGCTCAAGAAACATTGATAAGCTGGATACTAGTATTAACTTGACTCTCGTTAACTTTCAACTTTAGGTGATCTATATATATCTTGTTACGTTTTGGGATCATGTGACAAAAATCTTTAATTGGAACATATTAACCCAGTATCGTAAGAGATCTGACTGGTATGTGTTCAAATTGCTAAAACAAATAGCTTTTTAAAAAATCTCATTTTAACTTTGTGCCTTGTGATGAGAAAAATACACGTTTGCCACATAATAAATTTGAAATTGTTGAGATTTTAGTCTTTGGTTTTATAAATTCATTGGGGATTTTAATTGCCATTTCATATTTTCTGTTTACATTGCGTTATTTATATTATTTTTCTGTTGTCTCACATTGTACTCACTATTAGTTTTGTTGTGCAGAGCATGTTTACTGTAGATATTGGCATGGTATCTTGTCAAACGACGTGATTGGATATCACTACCATATATCTTTGAGATATTATATTTTACTAATGTGGAAACACATTGCACATATTTAAAATTTATTCCTTTTTTTACATAATTATATGCCGGTATATATCAACATGCAACACACTTAATTCTATTTATGAACGAACATAGTAATGAGGAAATTTTGTCAATACACTTTTAAAAAATTGCAATGCATATATCAAAAGCATGTACACATCTATAGTTGCCTATTAGGTGTTTTAGAGACATAACCAATAGCGTCTGATTATTAATCAATGTGCTCCAGTGATGTCATTTTAAACAAATCAACTTCATCTATACATTTATATTTTAACTCGTTTGTATTAGTTATTTCCTTCCCACACTCACCAGCCATTAAGGGATGTCCTTGTCAATAAGGGATTTTAAAATTTGGTACTGTTAGGCATTTTCCAAATAGAGGGAGAGGTACTTTTACCCATGCCCAAGGTATGCAATGTTACACCCTGCTTATAAATGAAACTCAGGATTTCTTTGTGAAAAATTCAGAATTATACAGAGATGAAAAATAAAATATATTTATACCTACAGGCATTGCATACAAATCATGCTCTATAATACGTGTAATTTGCATTGTCTGAAAACTTGCACAAAAGTTCTTTAGTTGGGGCATAAAATATAAAGGAAACTTTTATGGCCGAGTTTGCATGTGGTCTAATGTTTGATACACCAAAGGTGTGTGCTATCCTGTCTATAGTGAAATTGCATTTACAAGATCCTTTTAAAAAAGTGAGACCATGTGTCAAAATCACTGACATCTAATAGCTGAGGTGGTATCCTTTATCTTTACCCATTTGCATAGAAACATAGTTACAAGCTATAAACTTGAAATAACTTTTTATCATGTTTGCTGTTTTATGCAGTTATTTAAAGGGATTTTTTTTTCAGTTGGAACAATTATTTTATTATATTTCTTTTAAACATGCATAATTTTTTAAATCTTTTTTTTTTAATTTAATTTTGTTTACAATTGGTGCAGTTTATTTTCACATTGCAAAATTGATTGTATTTAGCTCGGGCCATTCACCATTATGGATGCAGCACTTTGTTTGAAAACTAGTTGTGTGATTCATAGTTCACATTGATGTATATACTTGTATTGGATTTAGCGCGAGTGCTATTTTGTCTGAATACCTAATCAATATGTACAGTGTTAAAAAAGAATGGACTTTGGAATGAATATTTATTTATTGTAGATAAGTTATATTTATTATCATTTGTCGAAATGCTAAAACACATCCCATTTTACCAAAGGTTTTATCCGTCCATGGTATTTTAAATCTTTCCAGTTATTTTTGTACAGCTGTTAAACATGAAAATAGCCATTATTAGTCTAGGAGAGTGAACTCATTATAAAGGTTGCATAAAAGTAACTGTCATATGTTGTTAAAGAACTGTTCCGTTTCCTATTCCGGTAACAATTTTCAACATGATCTTTGAATTTTTAGATGCATACATCCTTCATGGATGAAAATACATGCTAGACTGTCATAAGCATGACAGATGTTGCTTGTCACTTGTAAAATATTTACTACTTGCATCGCTTATTTGAATAAATTATTTATTTTCAGATATTTATCCATTTTAAGACTTTCTTCAAATTCCTGAAATCATCCGATAGCAACAATATAATCTGAATATCATATATTTTTAACGTTTTGTTTTGGTTACCTTCATGAAATTAAAATAACTTCTTCAGACATCATATATTGAGAATTATTTTTATGCAACCGATTGTGAATTCTTGCATCACTTTGTTATTTATATGCTTAATACGATAACACTTTTCCGTCCAATATGATCAGCATGCAACTCGTTACTTATGCACAGAAGTCATTTTATTCTGTATCCACTACTTGTGACACCTCGTACCCCATGTGCTAGGATCAAATCGATGTTTACATTTATCAATGCTAAGTTATTTTCATTATCTATACTGAACCACTTTAAAACTGCAACACTATCTTTTTGCAATTTTGTTTATCATCATTTAAAAACTAGAAATGATTTGGAAGCAAAATGTCAATTCAATTCGTTTATATGCTTAGTGTTTACATCCACCTCAAGCTTGAATGCATTCATTATATGTGTGCACATAGAGATAACTCCTTATTGTCACTGATTATACGAATAATCAATACACAAAACAATGACACTATCAATTCTAAAAACGTCATGTATGATGTAAGAATTATTTGCTTGGGGTGTTAGGCATGTTTTATGTGCCTAACTGTAAACCTATTTATTTTAAAGAGTTGCATTTTTAAAGTTGTTTAGCATATTTTTAATTTACGTTAATAATTGTTTAAACTCAAAATATATAGTTGCCAAAATAGAAATTTCTTATTTAATTTAATTGTAGAAACTGTCTTTCATTGGTTAAACTATGTTATTTAATTAAAATGGAGAAAATGATTAAAGTTGTTTGACGAAGATGTAGATATATAATCAGGTAACCACTGCTTCTTCGTAATAGATTGGTGGTACCTTTAAGAAGATATTCAATATTTATCACTTTGTAACATCTTATTTCAGTGTGATAAGAGCAGAAAGGTGAATCGATACAAATGTTCTCAATACATAATTCTTATTGATAGACAGATGCTTGCTCAATTTTGACTTTTTCAATTTTGTGATCATAACATGGAAATAAACGGTACAGTAAATTGTATTTAGTTTTGTTGTTTCTATTTTGGTATGTTGTGTGTAGTCATGGACAATCCTTGCAAGATGGAGATTCAGTGTATTACGGTATAAAGTGCAGACATGAAGATGGTCATTGTTTATATATTATAAATCCTAAATATTAATGAAGTTGGATAAGTAAAGATAAATTTTAAATGTGTAGTTTTGTCTTAGAAGGCAAACTTCTACAGGTGGCTGCACTGAACTTTTTCTTAAAAATCTGATAAAAGTGATGACCGGATCTCAGAGGCCAGAGTTATATATAAAGGTATACCCGAAAATTGGCTTGTACATGTTACAAATTTATAAAGATCTGTTTAGAATTACAGACAGTTGTCAGTATCTTCCTAAGAATATTTTTTGCAAATAAAGCATCGCCACCAGGCCTCGTATGCCCTTGTGTGCAGGTTAAGAGATGAGCAAGTTACAGCAGTTAAATTTTCTTGTTATATTCTAGTTTTGAGTCGACTGGCATCGCTTCTCGGTGTTAAACGTGCAACACTGCTGTTTGTCTACTTATTGTCTATTAATATGTATACCGGTACATCCTTTTGTTTGTAATGAAAAAGAATTCCTAAAACTTTTCTTCGTGGAGTTTCAGTGTTTTTAATTAGTTTATGCTATTTCTGGACATGCAAAAGCATTAACACAACTAGATAATAATGTCTTAACTTGATTGTCATCACGATCTTTGTAACTTTCTGACAAAAGATTTCCAGAAACAAATACAATTGAAACGTAACCGAATAAGATTGGTAACTACTAGTGTAGCTACGTAATAAATAACATTGAATCATAACAGAATAAGATTAGTAACTGATAGTGTATCTATGTAAATCCTAGATATTCGTTAAGTCTTGTGTTGAGCTGAACTATCCATGATACGAAGTCGACTGGCACTGGTTGCTCACTGACCTCTAGGTCATCGGGTACACTGTTGGACAATCTAAAGTAAGATTCTATTGGTGCTCTGCACATGGGACATCTAGTCAGTTGTTTGAAACAGATGTGACAAACGCATGCATGTCGACATGGCAGTAACGCATGATACTGCGTTCGGGTCTGACAAATTATACATTCTGGAAAATTGGATATTGTCACCGTCTCGTCTAATGGATTATGTGAAATTTCACTTAATTCCTCAACGCTTGAGGCAGTAGTAACATCTTCATGTTCAGTTGATGAGTTTGTCACATTATCACAGCTGGTCACATCTTCATGTTCAGTTGATGAGTTTGTCACATTATCACAGCTCGTCGTGCAGTCACTGTCTATAACCTCATGTGATTCCCCCGATAAAGGATTGATTGAAGAATATCCAGGGTTTTTTTCATTTGAAGAACTTGACTGCCGTCCATCAATATCTGTATTAACACCATTGTTTTGATTTCTCGATTCACTTGAAGAATCATGTGCAGAATTATCCTCATTTCTCGCAAGATAAAGTGACTGAAAAATTGAGAAATAATTTTGTCTCATAGTAATGGAGTTGTGGTTTAGACAAGTTTTGTTTAATTACAATTTTAAAATTAATAATATTAACAAAACTGCAATCTGTATAAGTTTTATGAAATTACCAAGTGAGGCACAATACCAATTAACCATTTCAGGCTGCCACACTATAAGTATGAAAGGGTTGTTCAAAAAGTGTTCTTCAATACTTTGAAAATGTTTTTCAAAAAGAAATAGAATAATACATCTTTATCAGTTAGATACCATTTGTCTTATACCTTGAAATACTCCGAAGATAAATGGTATCCAATGGTCACTCATTATATTATCTAGATCTGCATTTCTATCACCAGACCAGTCTCAACTGTCTCATCAAAGGCTGTGGTATGTGCTATCTTGTCTAGGAAAGTGCATATAAACATCCCTTGCTAGTACCCTAAGTGGCACCAGCATTTTTCTTCTGAGACCATGACTTGGAAAAAAAAAAAACGTTTCAACATCCAATTGCTGATGAGTGTTAATGAATATTGTACTATTTCAAAAATATAAAAAATATTGACATAAACTTGTTCGACTACAGAACTAACCCTAAGACTGTAGACTCGACCATCTCCTGTCTTGACAAACTGCTTCATGATGTGCGATCCCATCCCAACAAGTGAATCTTTTAAATGAATTATCACCAAACTGGCTATCTGAAAAGAAACAAATATTTGCTTACTGTAAATAATAAATATCCAACGAAAACATGAATAAAGATGCAAAAAAATAGTTTCTGTTTAGTAACCGTGACATGTTTGACCTAAGAAAAAGTCCTGTACATCCATCACCTTTGTTTTCAAAATGATAACATATACAAATAAAAATTCACAGAAACTAAATACCTATTTTTAGTAGTAGTGACTTCGACTTATTGACCCAAAAAATCAATAATTTTAACCTTTGCATGGGAAACCAATGGTACAAGTTTGAGTTCAATCTGAAGAACGGAGTGGATAAAAATTTACTGAAACAATTTTTAGTACCTAAATCTGACTCTGTGTAAGACTATTGGTACAATATTGTGCTTATGCTTTGAATAGTTTACACTCACAAGGATAGCGGTTTAACTATACTTTTATCTGCAATTAAGTGAATAATAAAAGTATTTCCACTACGGTTATTTTTTATGAATTAAGGTTTACTATATGAAAAGTTAATTAGTTAAATACATTGTACATGTGTATAACTATGTGGCGATGTTTGTTTTGTATATTGCTCACTATGTCACTGCTATAGTGCTGGAAGCTACTTGGCACTGCTGCTATCAGAATACACGAGTATCGCTTGCGTGGAGCCGATCCAAGCTGACTTTCTTCCATCTCTGTAGGACACTGAATGTAAATGTCTTCGCTTTTGTCACATTCCAGACTGAAGGAAAATATCATATAATACGTATTATGTCTGTTGTAATTTCTAGATAAATATGTCCAATTTCCTCATAAAAGGGGTCAAACTTTTAAAATGGAAACAGATTTTTGGGGATCATAACATAAAAGTTTTTTGTTTAAAGTGAAACAAAAGTCTATTATGTGTATTTCTGATGATGGTAACCTAACCAACTATGTGTGACTCTAAATTAGCCCTGCATAGTATTAAATTATAAAAAATTTGTAATTATATCCACTATAGGCTAGTATACTCAAACAAAAATAATATATCTGTCATGGATCACTGGGTAACATTACTTTCAGTTTGTTGCAAAACTGGTTTTTTCCTTAATATCTGCTAGGAAGTAAGACACTTACCTTGTAACACATTCAGAATATAGACATTTATCTTGTAAATGTTTTCCTTGTTCTAGATCAGTAAGAAAGATGTCTGTAGCTTGAGCAATGGTATTGAACACAGCTTTGATCTCTGGTCCCCAAAACACATTCAGGTTTCCACGGCAAAGTGAGGAAAGATGAATTGACAAGCCACCTGCAAAATAATTGTTATGAGACAAAATGTATTTATGCAATGAATATAAGTTATCGTAAGAAACCGAAATTAAAAACATATTTGCCCAAAACTTTATGTGACTGAACTTTACAAGACTGCTAAAATTAAGTTTCATGTGACTCCTGCAAATTCATTTGGCATATTTTGACATAATGGCGATCAAATAAAAAAATTAATGTAAAGAGGATTCATCGCAAGTATTTTGTAATATGGAAAATATCAAATCTAAAGATTATGTGGCAAATTTTATCTTAAATTATTTCTCCAAACATGACCTTGATGCAATTAAATACTTTTACAAGACATACTCAAAACACTCTTATAGGCTAAAAGCATATCAAGTTCAATTAAAAGATCCTTAATGTTTGCAAAATATTGTCAGGAAAATAAACTGTTGACAAACAGACAGATTATAAAAAAACATAAAAACAATAAAAAAAAAACAGGCAAGTATTACTGAAAATGCATAAGTTAATTTTTAATCCTTTCAGTGCATGTAGGTTTTTAAATTAATGTTTGTCTTCACCCACATTGACGGATTGTATACATTTTAAATTGAACTTAAGCCATGTAGCTCTGATGTTGATGACAAGTAAATCTATGAAACAAACTACTAATACGGATCACCAACATTCCTCATCATCAAATTATTCCTCCAACCTTTTAAACTGGACTGTGATACTTCACTGAGTTGGATGCAAAATGGGTTTGACTGGCAGGTAATGGGTCGCTCCATTGCATTATTCTGACTGATGTCCTCTTCCCTTGTATGAAAATGAATTCCATTATTTAACCTGAAATATTCCATGAAAAAAATTAGCATTCAACTGATAAAAATGTGTTAGTAAGTTTGTGTAAAGCATTGACCAAAAGAATTATGTTAAGTAAATAATCATTATATATTATAACATTTTGTATTTGGATAGGGAAATGTTGTAGTGATACATGTAGGTCACGTGTTATGTACAGTAGAGACTGTAGTAAGCTTCTAGTACTTTTAATATATTAAAAGGACCCTTCATATGTACTGCTGTGGGATAGGTCTATTCCATCAGAAGGTACATAATTTGATGTCCCCAGACTTCAAATTATGTACAAGGGGATGGAATAGCCCTATCCTACACCGATACATATTAAATGCAGGATCATTTATCTCCCATCATTTTAATGCTACAAGCACCATTTTTTAGGGATTGATCCAAAAATTTTAATTTCATTTTATACAAAAATGGTTTATACAAAGTAAATAGCTACTGTAGAATTGTCCTGCGTTTATACTTAGCAATTTTTGGACATTATTTATTGAGAAAACTGCTGATTTTGATCACGTGATGCAAGACAAAGAGAATCTATCATGAGTGACTGTTGGAGACAGACAAATCTCAATTAGAGAGATACAACTGCAAGGCTCGGTTCAGAAATAGTTGTATCTCGAGAGTTGGGATTCCCCTGTCTTCAACAGTCATGAGTGGTTGATTATTTTTCTTGCATACCTAACTAGAGAAATGTAAAACAAAGGAACACTGTAGTGTCGTAACTCAAAACATAAACACTGCGATGACGTCATTTTAACAGCTGTGAACACTTGATACATTTATATTAATGACGTCATTCTGCATGTGTCAGGTCTCTTCCTAGGAAGAGACAGATATATCTATCACACCGGAAGTAGATGGATACACCTATCTGGCATGTAAGAAATAGCTATCATGCACACCAGACAGGTATATTCATCTACTTCC
>JAUTCZ010048380.1:0-11528 GCA_032273805.1 Melanodrymia brightae | reverse complement strand
CGTTTCCGCGAGATTGAAGGGCCGTTAAAACTAAACCGTTTTTGCGGGCAACAAGGGTTACATTTTCGCCTGTGTTCATTTTGCTTTGCTAAGATGAAGGGCCGTTAAACTGAACCGTTTCTGCGGGAAATGAAGATTCCGTTTTGGCGAGGTTCCGTTTCGGACCGTTGCGTTGAGGTTTAACTGAATGCATACAACAAATTCGTTGTGGGAGCTTCAAAACAAAAAAATCTGCTTGTTTAAAAACATTTTATTTAGGAATGACTTTCTTTTCTCCCGCCACCTTTGATAATGGCCTTACAATATATTTTTGAATTGATTTGACCTGTTTATCATGGAGACATTCTAATTTACATTATATGTTTTGCATTATTGAAAGGCGATCTGAGACATTTTAAGGTTCACATGTACATGTAGTTATATTGTTTCGCTGCAAATAACATCCCACTGGAGGAGATTAACCTGGTCTGACAAGTAGATTAATCACCAATCAGAGAGCTCTGTGTGTTATGTAAGAAGTGTGTTGTCACTAATGAGATTATACTATGTACTCAGGATCTGGCTTATGATATTAAATAGCCTATAGGTACATTTGTCCTCACAAGACTTTTTAGACTGGCGTAGATCATGCACAGATTTACATGAAGAAATGAGCTCACCCCTTATGAAAAAAATTGTTTTGTCTATGACTATCTTTTTTAAAAATGGTTCCCGCTATTTGTATTGTGGACTCCCCTATTTACATGTACATGTATATAGTGATCACCCCACCACACCCAACTGCTGCCAAATAGATATTGTGTTGTACACACCAAAACATATGTCACAGACTTGACAGTACACACCACAGACTTCGTTAACCAGTAGTGGGACACTGGCCGGTGTAAGTGGTGTAGACCTACCCATTGAGACTTGCGAAGCAATCACTAGGATTGGAGCAATTATTGCGATTAAGAATCATATTGCCTCGAGCAGGATTCGAACCCAGTACCTACACAGCAAGGGGTCGTTTATGTGCACTTCCTCACAGACATGATAGCACACACAATGGCCTTTGGTGAACCAGTCTTGGAACACTTGTTGGAATGGGAAATAGCCCAAAAGATCTACTGAGGATAAATAATTTAACTTCTTGAACCTCAAGCAAAAACACTTGCTGAATAGAACGGGGGCCTGTTTCACAAAACATCGTAAGTCTGGTTTACGACTAGTTGCGGACGTAGACGTAAGTAAAGAAATTTCGATCGCTAACAGTTAGTGATACGACTGGTTAGTAGCTGAGAAGTCGTGGGTTTTTGGTCATTTGAAACATCAATTATATTTTAATGGAATTTTCCAGTGGTGGTTGCATTTCAAATATCTGTCAAATTGTAAAAAGCTTCATGATCCCTTCACCGTCCCCCAGATTATAATTCCATTATGTGATTATTTCTATAGCTATACATATAATTTACTGAATCTATTGTACTATATTCATATACATGTATTTATATAGCTACATAGCTAGTATATATGTGTGAGAAACAATGGAAAGTTTTACATGTAAATGTCAAGAAAACAAATTTAGGAATTTTATCTTCTAGATCAACAGTTTACTCACAGGTGGACAAAAAAAATTATTCAAAGGTTCAAAACTCCTGACTGTGTAGAAAGGTTGTTAGATATAATCAGAGGACAATGGCTGGTATCAAGTGACAGCTACAATAGAGTTTGTTATTAGAAAACATTGGCAGCTTTACAAAGTGTTTGTTATCTTGAGATCTTTCGGGAAATTCAAGGGTACAATACATTTGTGTTCACATTTAAAGCTATGAAGTTTTTTTCCATTGCAAAAAGAAAAATTAAATTAAGAAAAAGCTATTTTCCCTAATTAAGATTTAGATGTAATTATATGTTTTAGCATTGCCATCAATGCCATGACCTTTGCTTTCATAAACACATTTAAATATCTCTTCCTGCAGCTGCATGGGCCTAGTAAGAAAGCGATTAACATGTGTATTGAGAACTGAGCCGTCACAGTTCACTTTACATGTTCAGCTTTCGTCTAATCCCGGAATCTGTCTGATTCAGATTGATCAGTATTAACTTTCTAATTTGTAATACTATTAAAAGTCCATCTAATCAGGCACCTGTCTAAGCCAGCATACTTATTCAGTTCCATGAGGTTCCAGTTTAGACAATACATGCAATCTAAATAATAAAGTTTATTTAATGACGCTACTGGAACACATTGCTTATTAATCAATGATTATTGGATGTCGTATACACTGTTATATTGACACATGAAAACATGCTGCAGAGAAAACATGTTGCCGCCACATAGGCTATTCTTACCAAATAATAGCAGAGTTCTTTAACGTGCACTTCCCACAGACAGGATAGCACATACCACTGCCTTTGATGAACCAGTCGTGGGTCACTGGTTGGAACAGAAAATAACTCAATGGATCCCCTGAGGAGGATCGATCCTTCCACCCATCGAGTCGCAGCCGGATGCTCAACCGCTGAGCTACACCCTACTCCCTCTAAACTGAATACACTTGGGATCGAGTAAAATGTTCGGTTTAGAGAGATGTTTGGTTTTCTGAGGGTCCGGTCTGTATAAAATTATTGCCTCAATCTAAATGAAGCAAGATAATTGTTAGACCTCGTTGAATGACAAAATTGGTTACACTTCATGGAAATTTAACAATTTTTTACACTCATTGCTTTCTTCAAATGTGCATGAACAAAATTTTACATCAATTGTACAAAGGTTGTACCCCCCTGTGAGTTTATGTATGTGAAAGAAGATATAATCATGTCTTATTATAACTTTGGACATAGTTGAGTTATCACACCATTTGTTGACTGTCAATGTAAATGGATATATGAATGTAGTAAATTTGTCACGGGTGACAGCACCTTTAGAGCTCGAGTAATAGACATTCTGTTTAACATATACATGCATTCATGATTAACTGTACGAAAACGTACACAAAATTATGCCATTGACATACCAAACAAGTAAAGTGCATCAAGGCACATTCAATATAGTTACTTCCAGTTGTGGACACACCAGATTTCGCTACCAGTCCTTCAAACTGAATTAACATCCGTATGTGGAAGTTTCAATTCGCAGCAATTTCTGTTTGGTTATATTTCTTGCTGTGTCAACAGTAAGTGATAGAAAGCAGTTACATTTGGTTTCAGATTTTATTCATACAATCGGTAACATGTATAATATGGTGTCATGTGACTTGGAAAATGTGATTATCATAACATTATTCGGTGTAGCAATACCTGAGCATATTGTATATAAAACCATCCTATGCCAGCAGGGCTGCGTTAGTGTGGACACTACTTTGTAAAAGAAACTGATGACATCAAAAAGACATAGAGGTAAGGTAAGTGATAGAAAAAGAGTCCTTTGGATGGAAGTTGATGGGGAGAAGATGGTCGAAGAGCAAAAATAGACAAGTATGGGAGGATTTTGTTTATACCCTGTGCAATGCAAGGCATCTGTAATAATGATCATCATGATCATGAAAACCAAAGTACTTTGATTTACTACAGTGTATCACTATCAGCAGTTATCTTGTGGAATTCAGTTATCAGTTATCTGGTACATCAAAGCTGTGGTATATGCTGCAGTGTCTTTGAAAAGAGCATATAAAAGATCTCTTGCTTGAAGTTGCTTCTAAATTGAAAGGAGTAGCCTATGTGGCAGTAGCAGGCTTCTTCTGATACCATTGTCAAATGACCCATCTCTAAAATACATGTAGCTTTCTTAAAGCAAATTATATTTTCACTTTAGAATAGAACACAACAATGTCTGGATGGATGAAGTATGAGTGGCTACACAAGATTTGATGACCTCACTCATTTGGTGGGACCTCTGACAGAGGAGAGCATTCTAAAATGTTTGCAAGCGAGGTTCTACAGTCAGCTCTATCAGGTAGGTTTGTCGTATTCTGGGATATTATTGGGCCGATTTCATGTCTGGGTTTCGAAACACCGGGTTATATAGATGTATAGAAACCTTGGGAAGGGGCCACGAAACAAGGTGGCAATAAAGTTTTATAAGCAAGGGATACAAATTATGTTGTAATAGAAGCTTGTTGCAAATATGGCAGAAGGGAAATGGAAAATGATAGCAGCCATTTTAAATCCAAGTTTGTACAAAAATCTGCTTTCACTACTCTATTTCTACAAATGCTACGAATATAGTGCCATAAAAAGACCATGCTCGACATCCAAAAATTAAAGATTAGTAATCAATGTGCTCCAGTGGTGTCATTAAATGAACCAACTTTATCGTTTATCTAGATTAAATTCCTTTAAATATTTTAATAATTTGAAAAAAACAACTTTTAAAGACTAACTTATTTTTTTAGACCAAGTTGGGAGCTGGACTGGTCAGTGTAAATCCGTTTCATCACAACCAGGGTGCTAAATTTCCGCAGGATCAAGTTTCGGTGAATTACCTGTTACAAGGAGTTGTTCAAAGTGTTCTAGCACATCATGCAGACTCCGGCCACTCGCAGGTTGTTCTTGTCAGGTGAGACAGAAAGAATTTTATCATGAATTTTAATGTTAAAAATGAATTTCTTTGAAGCTCTCACTATTTGCACATTATCTGACTATGTGCATCACGAAATTTTTAATATGTTTCATTAAGCATGAAACCATTACATTAAAGAATAGTTTTAAAAAATCATCAAAATATTGTGTTCATTTTAGCGGAGAAAGTGGAAGTGGCAAGACACATTGTGCCTTGCAGTTTCTACGGCAACTGTTCGACGAAGCTGGTGGTGGCACGCAAGCAGATATTTTCAAGCATGTTTCAGCAACTATGACAGTCCTCAGGTCGCTGGGGTCTGCTGCTACCTTGGCTAATGCTGAAAGTACAAGAGTGGTGAGAAAGTAATCTTTTGTCTTCTTGCTATCCCAAAATATATCTTTAAATGACTAGACCTATATATTTCCATTTTTAATTGTCTACATTTGGTGGATGCCAGAAAGACACATTGGTTTTGTTGATATCAACTTAAAGGTTATAAACTTGCATGAATATATGGAATTATTATCTCTACCTGTATATTATAATTCTTTCAAGCAAGTTTTAATTGACATTTATTTATTTGTATTATACAGGGTGTGTATATAGAAAACTTGACATCGGATTGTGTAATATATAGGACGAAGATCCATTGCTTGTATGTAGACCAGGTAAGATAATAATTTTGTTTTAAACGAAAATTTTATATATGTATTATGTTATGATATAGATATCAAAGAACATTAAAATGTTTAGTTTTATGGGAAGCTCAGTTACATTATTAATTGAAGAACATATCAGGAATGTGTGTTCATTTTTTTCCTTTAATTCCGGTTGACTATTGTTTGGCCACTCACAAATTAAAGATGTCCATAAATAAATTATTAACTAATGCATTGTAATTCTGATTATTGTCTTTAAAGAAATGTGTTTGCTTTCATGAATATTATGCATCGTTTGATATACCTAGATATATCATTCCTAGGGTCGAGTGAGCTGTGTCCCCAGAGGAGAGAAGAACTACCACATCTTTTATCAGATGTTAGCTGGTTTAACAAATGATGAGAAGGGTGTGTAGTATTTTTATTTATTTTTTCTACCTATCACGATACGACATCAGTAACCTTTAAATAGCATTTATGTTTTAAAAATTTGCAGAATGTATGCAATGAGAAAAAATGAGCTAAATACTTTTTAAAGAACAGGTAAGATATAAATGGTATTTTGATTCATTACATACTGTAACAAAAGTTTGTTGTAAAGAAATATCACATTTTTCAAGTACAAATAATTGTACTGCTTAAAATTATATTGCTTATGAAATGTACACAACAGCAGCAGCTCTCACTTGAGCTGCCAATCGCTAGTCCTTGAAAATTGATCCATGAATACTAATTATGAAGTGCAACAGTATCCTTGGATCAATGTGATATACTACGACTATTGTATACCAAAAAAAATCTGCAATGACTATCACACTTTGTATAACTTTAATCTTTTTCTTCCAACAGTGAAGTTTCATCTCCGAGGCTACTCAATTCACAATCTCCGTTACTTGAGTTGTGGCTTACTTCAGACAAACGAAACTGAAGACAAATTGAGATTTGAATCATGGAAGGTGGGATTTATGTTGTTGTCATGGTGCGTAGGCTATTTATAGAACATGTAGAAATAGATGTATTCCAGAATCATGGATGTATGAATGTTATCCTTTTGTTTCGTAAAATGTTTATGTTTTCATGCTCATCTGGTAGATCATAACAGATAGACATTTTCTTTTCCAACACTTAACTTAGAACATATACAAATAAATACCTAGTTTTGACATAACACGTACAGATCTATTTCACCCTCAGTTCTGCAAAAAACCTGACTGGCCTGAGCCACAAATAGTAACTATTCTACAAAAACATTTATATGTGTTTTCTGTTATTAACATTATGGCAAATGTGTAACAGATTCTCTTTAGCAAAGTTATACAAAGTAATATGACAGACAAATGAATAGATTATTTGAAATTATGCTTACTGTTTTTCAGACAAGATATATCGGAATATTTTGATATGTATAAATGGATTACAATATCAACAAATTTATAATTTGAAGAAGAAAAAAATGAATTAATACTTTTTCTTTTCCCCAGACTTCTTTGTCTACATTGGGTATCCCTGTGTCGGATGTTTTGCGTGTACTGTCGGCAGTCTTGTTGCTTGGCAACGTCGAGTTCGTGGAAGGAGCCGGCCTTGAATTAGATGTCGTTGGAAATAACGGTAAGACTGTTTTGTTGTTGTATTTAAACCTGCTTTTTACTAAAATAGAGGGAGTTGGGAATAGCTCGGTGCAACAGCGTCCGCTTGAGGTTCGACCTGTCTTAAGATACCTCTTTTTTTATACTCACGTGTATGTGTGCTAAACATAGATTGGACTGTATATGTATAAAGTATGTAACCTGTGAAAGGCATCGCCCTGACCAACATTGTTTATGATGCACATATCCACCAAAATACGCCAAATTGATACGCACGCGTTTGTTTCCTGATTTACATTACTACGTTGGATAACTGCTAAATACAAATTTGTACATTTATAATATATAGACAAAAGATTGTTAGAATATTTTCTTGTATTTGTTTCAGAAATTAAAGCTGTCGCTGCTCTGTTGGGCATTTCTGGCGTATCTCTGTATCGTGGCTTTACGATGAGAACACGACATGCTCATGGCCATGTTTCAAGAACCATCACCGACGCTCAGAGTGTAAGTTAAATTTACTCCAGTAATTTACACACTCAGAGTGTAAGTTAAATTTACACTAGTAATTTACACGCTCAGAGTGTAAGTTAAATTTACACTAGTAATTTACACACTCAGAGTGTAAGTTAAATTTACACTAGTAATTTACACGCTCAGAGTGTAAGTTAAATTTATACTAGTAATTTACACGCTCAGAGTGTAAGTTAAATTTACTCCAGTAATTAACAAGTTGAAAGGTAAATAAACGTCACTCTTTATAAATCCAGAAGATTATTTTACACTAGATTATTAATATTAATAAAAAGTATTCATTTATTAATATTTTAGTAATTATCGCACATTGATATAACAGTAAATAGTCGTTCAAAACTGGAAAATAATTCGACCATATTTTTGTTCTTAGCCTTTAACTAAATTCTAGTACTCTTCATAAATGTTTTATCTAGAAACAAGTTTAAAGAAAAAAACTAATTTCAATCTTTTTATTATCTAGTAGATACTATTTTTGTGTTTTTCAAATACATATTACTCATGGACATGTTAACATAGCTCAATATGAGAGTACAATATTTATAATATTTAGGCTAATACTACACGTGATGCCTTAGCACAGGCGATGTACTACAGGACGTTGTCAGCAGTGATACGGAGAATGAACAGCCTGCGCCGACCAACCTCAGACCTAACTATCAGCTTGGAGAGTCTCGAGTCTCGGAGTAGCAAAAGCAGCGCACAGTACAGTAAGTTGTTCTCAGATGTGAGGATGTTGCCGTTAAGATATTTCATGAGTATCGTTCAGTTAATAGTCCTGTAAAATGTGTGTTATTCAGGCATAGGTCATTTTCACATGATTTGTTTTTGTGTGTAATTGATACGCTAATTTTTTCTAGTATACGTTATGGCTGACGTTATAATTCTTGGAGCTCAACTCATGAACACATTTTTTATTGTTTTCTTTCAACTTTGTTGTCTGCCATATTCAACCTGTGACTTGGATTGTTGTGTAGTTATCCATTGATTTATTTTTAGACTAATTTTAATGAAACCTCAGGACTCAGATATGACTTTTTAAATCTTGGTGGATTGTTTTTTTTTGGTATAACTTTGTGCAAAAAAACATGTTTAAAATTTCCATTTAATTTGAAGTTGTTCTTCACAAAGATATAAAACTAGCGAAATCAGCCTATGTCAACTATGACCGTCCCCCTTTAATAATTAAATAATTAACAATTACTCTGCAGCAGATTATAATTTATTCTATCATATATTTTCTTTCCTAATGCCTTTATATTTGTTGTAATGATGTTGTATTTTAGGTCATCGTCCAGACATTCTGAGTGTGAATCCAGGGTTTTCAGATGCATCTAGCATGCAGCATGGACGCAAATTTTCTGATGGTTTTGTTGGAATTTTAGATCTGTTTGGAATTGAACTGTCAGAGGTAAAAGCAGACTGTTACATTTTTGCATAATTTTGCCTCATATATCAAAGGATACAATTAACAATGTGTTGGTGGGTTATTCAATATAGTTGACCATATGTCTGACGATAGATAGCTATAAACATCAACAGGAATGTCAAAGTGTTATTATACAATGTAGTATGTAAAATTGTCTGGTTTACTTCATACGCATAACTCCAAAAAACACACGAACAAATAGTGTGAACACGTCTACGCTCACTGCTGTTGTCTGGAGACGCAGCACAGTGGAAACGTTTTCGCCAATATTGGTGAGTGATCGTCTTAACATGGTTTCATCATAATTAAAGTTTGCATCTCTAATTAGAGCAGCTGTGAAGATTATCTGTCTGTATATTTCTATTTAGGTGAATCGCTTAGAACAGTTTTGGAGATTATCTATCTGTATATTTCTATTTAGGTGAATCGCTTAGAGCAGTTGTGTATTAATTTGTGTGCTGAGACGATGCAGAACTTCTACAATATCCACATCTTCCGTGGTCCAATTGAGGCACTGCATGAAGAAGGGATCCAGCTCGAAATAGATATTGCCTTCTTCGACAACACACCAATCATTGAACTTATGTCATCCCAGGTAAGGCCAAACAAAAAATAGGATTGTTTACGGTTATAAATTATAAATTTTTTCAAATGATGGAATACTAAAATATATTTAATACAAACGATCTCATGGACCTAATCGTAATAAGGGCACCACCACAGCAAAAGTAATTGAATTAAAAAATAATAATTAACGGTAAAAAATAATTACCTCATCAAAATGTTTAGGGGTACTGGGCTGGACCACACCCACTTGGAACCACCCTTGATATCCCGTTCTCTCCACACTAACAACTGTCTGTACCAGATTGATTTTTCAGTCACAAATTGTCTATAAGACACTTGTCTGATCCAGCACTCTGTCTAAATCAGCTTATTGTGTTAGTCAGGCTGTAATGAGGCTAGTTGTATTTAACAGTATATGAGAAATATACATCATGTAGTCAACAGTGGTTATATAGTCATTAAAGGTACAACCAATATATTTATCTAGAAATAAATACTAAAATTACACAATTATTCCTAAAACGTAAAATGTTTGTTATCGTTAGATATATTATTTATTTATTCAGGGCAATGGCATCTTGAGTATTTTGGGGAATGAGTCTGCACAACCGAAGAGTACAGTTGATGAATTCGCCGGCCAGATACGAGCAAACCACAGAATCAATAACTAGTCAGTATTGTTTTGTTTATGAAAGCAGTTAATATGTCAATCTATTACCACTTGTAGTTAATATTTTTAGAAAAAAAGTTGTACATAGAAAAGCGTAACTTATTAAAATCCATTTTTAATCTGTGTTATACTAGGAAAATAACTGTAAATAAATGTTTAACATTCTAAATCTGGTATAATGACTATGAGAATATATAATACTACAACAAACTACAATGATACTACAATAAATATAAGGCCCTTAAGAAATGATAAGATTAAATTTCTTGAGAATTAAAATGGTGTTTATTTTATTTATTTTTTAAATTAAACTTAAAAATATTTGCATAGATATTTTTTTGATTTCATGTCACAGGTTATATAAAATATTGTTTTGAAATAGTTTGGTACTTTTCATAATAGTTTTATACTGGGTATGTACAATTTTTGTTTTCAGTTTTTTTGAGCCACTGCCTAAAGTAGACCGGTTGTTTGGAATCCGTCATTTTGCTGGTCGCATTGTGTACGACGCATCAGACTTCCTGCAGACGAACCAGGATCAGATCGTTGATGATATTGTCGCCATTTTCTCCAAGCAAAACTGCAACTTTGGATTCGCTTCTTATTTGTTTGCCAAAGAAGTGAAGTCATTAAATGGTATTTTCTTAAAATATACATGCAATTTTATTATAGCAGAACAATGCTCATTTTAGGCAGTTGTACACTAATTTAGTGATCAAGAATAGAGGATGCATTACATTGCGTTGCAAAATACATACTAAGTTAAACATTATATTGGACAGACAAAAATGACGTACATTTATGTCTAAATATTATTTGTGAAACTAATGGAGTCTTTTAGAATCAATTCCTAAACTAAATTTAATGAAAAAAATACATGTTCTTACACATGTCATTTATAAAGAGATCAGAAGCAAAATTGCGAAGGATGTTAAAACACTGAGAGAAATATATTGCAGAAAAAGATTTAGCAAAGAAGAATACACATTCATAGATTGAATGGAAAGGTTTTAGACAATATTTTCAACTTGGTAATAGTGTTTGTTTTAACCCTGATATTAAGTAATTAATGCTTTATTCAAATGTGTCTTAAAAACACTTGCACTAAGGTCTTTATGAATACGTTTCAGTACAAACTATATCCATGTTTTCAGACAATTTCCAGGGTCCAAAAGGACTGAAGCATCGAATACTGCCAACCTTCCAACAAGATACAAATAGGTTAGTGTAACCCCCAGAATGCTTCAATAGAATTTATTAAAAGTTTGATTCGTGTCTGGAATGGAGAAAAAACCTTCGACCTCACAGTGGGGAACTGGCTGGTGTAAGTACCTTTTGAAACCTTTAGACTACCGAATTATTTTACAGACATTTCCCCTCTGTACCGGATTAGTTTGGAAAAATACCAGTGTGAAAGGAAACCAATTTTTATAATGTATTATGACTAGAAAACTTTACTAATCCATAAAACGTAACATGAAACAATAAATATAAACAAAATGTTTACCCTTTTTTTATTTTGTCGTAATTATCGATTTGT
>JAUTCZ010048369.1:0-11539 GCA_032273805.1 Melanodrymia brightae | reverse complement strand
TGCGTCTGACGTCCAATAACCGGTGATTTATAATCGATGTGTTTCTAGTGGCGTCGTTAAATAAAACAAACTTTACTTTACCTGGCCAAAACATGCGACTAAATAGTTGCAACACTTCTACAGTCACTGTTATTGTCTGCAGATGCAGCAGAGAGTAAACATTTGCCGCCAATATCGATGATTGAGGGTCTTTAAGTCTTCACACAATGCAAGGTTGTCGATATGTTCATGCCAATCGTTTCTACAGTTTATAATTGCGGAACATTGATTTACGTACACGCAGGATTCAATACATTGAAGTAAATGTGGGCTGAAACACCTGAAGATCAAAGATCTCATGTATTTGTGATGAGATCAAGAAAAGCTATTAAGACGCACTGACATTCTATCAACAGTTGTCTGTCAAATGTCATAATGACAGAACAGATACTAATACTACCGTAAATCCTCCAATAGAAGCACAGGCTATACTGCCATACTCCTAGACCAGGGCAGGAAAGCTGTTAAGACCGACTGACATTCTATCAAACGTCGTCTGTCAAATGTCATAATAACAGAACAGATACTAATACTACCGTAAATCCTGCAATAGAAGCACAGGCTATACTGCCATCCTCCTATACCGAGCAGGAAAACCGTTAAGACGGACTGACATTCTATCAAACGTTGTCTGTCAAATGTCATAATAACAGCACGGATACTAATATGTTGTACGGTACTACCGTAAATCCTCCAATAGAAGCACAGGCTATACGGTCATACTCCCGACACCGGGCAGGAAAGCTGTTAAGACAGTAAGACACAGACATTCTATCAACAGTTGTCTGTCAAATGTCATAATAACCGCACGGATACTAATACTACTGTAAATTCTGCAATAGATTGTTTGTTTAACGACACTACTAGAACATATTAATTATTAATCAGTGGTTATTGGAAACCCACTGCTGCCACATAGGCTACTCTTACTGAATAACATATTACTGGCTAATAGAGCATTTCTTATTATTAAAATTAACATTTAATTACGTATTATTACTTACATGTACAATATCAATATGTATATCTTATGTGTAATATCTTATCTGGACATCCAAATTGTAAGTAGCTTACACTGTGTCCTTTTGTCTAAATAATTTAGTATGTACTAAATTATTGTACATGTAGGCAAAAGTCCAAAAACCATATTAAGCTACTACAAACGCATTGGATATACACATATTGTTGATATTGTAAGTAACAATATGTAAGTAAATGTTAATTTTAATAATAAGAAATGCTCTATTAGCCAGAAATGTTACAAATGGCATAAGACGCGCACGAACGCTGGCCCTCGATTTAAAAGTCGGGGCTGTCCCTTTAACTGTATGAGAAATCAAGTAAAGTTTGTTTATTTAACGACGCCACTAAAAACATATTGATTATAAATCAGCCGTTATTGGACGTCAGACGCATGGTTATATTGACATATGGTCACAGAGGAAACCCGCTGTCGCCACTTCATGGGCTACTCTTACCGAAAAACAGCAAGGGGTCTTTTATGTGCACTATCCCATAGACAGAATAGCACACAACACGGAATTTGATAAACTGTAACATATGTATGCTTAATATAGCATTTTTATTTATTTCAATAACATTTACTTACATTTTGTGCTCACGATATCAATATATGTATATCAAATACGTTTGTAGTAGCTTAGTATGGTCGTTTGTCTTTGCCTACAATACTTTAGTATGATACAAATTATTTTAGACAAAAGTACAAATTAAGCTAATGTAACAATTTGAATGACCAGAAACACACAGGATGTACACGTATTAATATTGTATGCAATAAGATGTAAGTAAATGTTAATTCTAATACAACTAATTTGCTCTATTAGCTCTATGTTGCAAATGACATTTGAAGCGAATATAAGGTGCATGGGATCCATCTTCAGACTCGGGAGTGTGCTTTTAAGTTCCTTTTAAAAACATCAACTAACTCATTGTCGTCGAGTTACTCCGGCTGATAAACAAGACAAGAACATACATCTTCTTTATTATTTATTTTTTTAAATCGAAATATATTGAAAGTTTTACTAAATACAGAAACACGATTTGTGAAACTATAAAAGTCCTATCCCGTTGATTAAACCATTAAGACCTTTGATGATGTTCATTTTTCAGCGGTATGCTTAGTAGGGGTCATTTTAATATCTCATAGGCCTGGTCGTGATGTGTAATACTTGCTCGCTTGTTACGTGATGCCAACTCTTAAGATGTCGCCACTCACTAATTAGACTATTTAATTCCACTGCAGGCTTTAAAAGCTTCCTTGTATGTTCTCTCACAATAGGCATTATCAATCAAATGCAGTTTATTTAAGTTTTACAAGAATAGAATCCAGCGATCACGTAAAGTTGAAGGCTTCAGTCACAAATAGGTGATGTGTGCTAGTGCAATCAACTAGAAGAATGAAAGAAAACGTTCTATCACACACCCCTAGACGGCAAGGCGCCATTTTAATTTTTATTCTCGTCCAGACCTTCTGTGTTTATGTCAATTAAACTGTTGTTTTCTTGAAATATACAAACTTTACGTAATGCTGGAACATATTTATATCAGTCTTTTTTCAGAAGAGAAATATTTATTAATATTTATCACAATTTCATGTTTATCCTCCAATTTACATTTCTATTCATTTCTGTGTTTAAAATGTTGTCCTATGTATATGTATATACATACCTATTTTTGTATATCTGCTATTTAAGTTATATGTTGTACCTTTAGCCATGCAGGATCTGGTTAATAAATGAATGAAGGGATGGATTTACATGTTGATTACGTCATTCTATAAGCAAATCCGTTGCCACATGTATAATTTTACCCCAAAAGTCGAAGGACCATAATAAACTACTACATACGCATGGGATATACAAATATTGATAACGTAGGCAATAAGGTGTTATAAGAAAATGTTAATTTTAACAATAAAAGGTTGTCCACGAGCCAGATATAATTACATGTATGTTACAAATAGCATTTCTGTGCAATCATGGTGGCATGCGTCTTACCACTAAGCATTGCTCGTTTATTAAAATAGCTCATCCTGTATGCCATCAATAATTCGTAGAATGAGAGAAGTCTTCCAATCGTTATATTTGCTCGTAAAAATAATACAACTGATATATTATAAATACATTCACAGGCTTATGTAGCCCATTCCATGTTCCGAACATAGAAATAGCGTTCTCGGAACGCTGATGAAAAGCTTCTATTAGGATTAATCTTTCTAAATAATAGCAGTCGGCTATTGAAGACAGTAGCGGGGAATCATATGCATGAAACTTGGTTAAATCTACATATCACACAATCACTATTCATATCAGATGGTGCGATGCTGTAAGCTCTGTTGTAAAATCAGAAGTCACGGTGTAAGCGTGTGATTAGCGTCGTGCGCCGGATTCAGAGGAGGGATTAGCCCGTGAGGAAGATCTATCTTATTGCCGCCAGACGCGATGCAAAAGTTCGCAGTAAGACGAGCTCAACTGACATTTCATGTTTTTATGAATATTTTTCATGTTAATAAGTTTTCAAATGTGACGATCAATTGGATATTTATAACACAGCTTTACGAAAATGTAATCGACAACAAACTGCCATGGCAGAAACGTACATAATCGCACAGAACGAAGAAAACTAATCATATTCTTTCTAGATGTAATGTTTAGTACTTTACGTTTTTTTTTCTTCATAAAATTCATATTGGACGTGCTCTACCTTCTAAGGAATTTGTTACTTTCACACTCCATTATCTTGAATGGTGCATTTAACTGGCTCATGTTACCGATCTTAAACGTTTGGGGATGATTTTTAAAATGTGGGGTTGGGAAGTTAATTTTTGAAAGGGCGTTGTTTGTATGGAATGAGACAAAATCACAATGGGTAAATGATATAAAGTTAATAAAAGTGATTGCCAACCCTTTCAACCAGCTTCAACTGATCTTCGCAAGTCAAGGCTATCCGTCCGTCGTTACTCCATTCCTTGGCATACACATGCCTACCATTCGGTATCAAACACGTGTAATAATTATTGGACGCCTCAAGATTTTTATATGTACTAATCGCATCACTCGTTATGCACTTGGATGCCCCCATAAAGCAAAACCTGCTAGGTACATGGAAAGTGCCGCGAGTACCACGATATTTTGGTGAACAAAAAACTACGAAGACAAATGATAAACGCTGACGTTTTTCAAGGGACACAATTTATTTCGAAAATATGGCTCTAAAATCGAAATCGAATTACATACCAATATACGCCAAGTCGTGGAATGGAGTAACGACGGACAGATAGCATTGGCTTGAGAAGATGGCTTCAACTGGGCTGTTTATCATGTTCGGTTAATCTTTCGTATAACTGTCCTTGCTACCACTGTTCTGACAGTAACTCACGGAAGCACGCTAAGATGGCCTTGGCAATTCATATCGTGATCATATGTACTTAAATTTTTGCCTGAGCTAGATATTCTCCAGAGAAAACAATATGACAATGATGTATTCTTGTGTTGAAACTGGTCATAAATCTCTTTACCATAGCGGACAGCAAGCGACTGGCTACACTAGTGCACATCTACTACAGTGATAAGCATTACACATATTGACATACGTATAATCAACGTATTTATAACTAAGGTTCCAGTACGTCTGTCATGGTCAGGTAGTCCAGCTGCCTCGACTGCCTGTCCAGGACAGACGTTAGTATTAGTATTATATGCACTTTTCCACAGACAGGACTGCACATACTAGAGACGAGGTGTCTGTCAGTGTATTGATGTGTACGTGTACGTCTGTTTGTGTGTGTTCGTTTGTGCGTGTGTGAGTATGTGAGTCTGTGAGTACGCGTGCGTTTGTGTGTGTGTGTCTGTGTGTATGAGCATGCGTGAGTGTGCATGTATACATGCATGCAATGGATAGAGAACGTTGTGTCAATGGCTCACTGTAGCTGAGACAAAATAAAGATTGATCAACTTGGCGAGAAGACGTCCTTATATAACTGATTGATAAGCGTCCTCTAAAACAGAATGATCTGCTATTGACACACTTTAATAACCTTTCTCTGTGCTAGATTAGCGACTACAATGCCATCTGTTGCCGTACCCTGTTTGTATGCTATTGCTATATTTCCACCAATCATGTACGGATTGATTTGGGCGTTGTTATATTTCATGATCGATTAATAGACACATGATAATTGTTTCTATAAAGTGCCATTATCACAATTGGAATGTGCTTGTATTACCATATGTTAGTTACTAAAATACAAGTATTGAAATATAGATGAATTTGGTCAATATATAAACAAAATTATTCCGACGTTTCATCGACACGTGGCCACAGAGAAAACCTGCTGTCGCCAGATAGGCTACTCTTACGGAATAACAGCAAAGGATATTTCATGCCAGCTTTCCAGCAGACATAATAACACAAACCACGGCATTTGAAGTGCTAGTCCTGTATCACCTATCGAACCTCTGGTTGACGCTTTTACGCTTAGCTACGCCCCGCATAGACTCCACAAACCAAACCAATACTTATATACGATACAATAACTATTCCAATGGTACACCCCACCCGAAAATGTATCTTTTATATGCACTTTCCGACAGACAGGATAGCACATACAACGGCATTTGATCACTGGTTGGAACGGGACATAACCCAACGGGATCTCTGAGAACAGTCTATCCTCACGTTAACGTTCTTGTGCTGCGCTGCACCCCCGCTCATGAAGTCTGAGTAAAAACGGATGGTTACGTTCGTGTTCGTTACTTTGTTACAGTTTCTAATCTTTACTAAAGTCAAACCAATCCAAATTGAGCTCAGCAAATTTTGTCACACAGCTTTGATCACTTTTCCACCATTGATTTGCAAATTTCGCCAAGGTAGATTAAGTGGTTTTGAAAAATTCATGACAACGTTTTGTGATGTGAGTTAGTGAAGTACCCAGCAGAGATATTAATTGAAATGGCGGCTGCCGCCTTTTACTACCCACGAACGTCCACATTGCACAGCGATTTATGCAGCCTGTTCTCTTGATAATGTCAAACATATGCGTCTGATGGCTATATTGGAGCGTCCATCACTATGGCAATTATCAGAGTATTTCTAATTTCAAACGTCATTGGTCCAGGAAGCAATCTGTATATAATATCACAGAGCCTACCAGAGGGCTTCGGAAAGACGTAGGACATAAAACAAATGCATTTATTAATAAAAGATAATGCATCCTTAGAGAATCATATTTTGCGAGTGTGTCGTCAACTATGTAGTCTTCAATACAAATCACACACAATCCTTAAAACCCTTAGTGCCGGATTTCGATCATTATTCTCCTTCAAATAATGCAAAATACAAAATTCAACAAACTAGCCAGTTGCCATTATAGCAATCCAAATTATAACAAAATGCCACATTTAGGGGACAACTATCAACATTTTGAGACAGATGCATTTATAATAGATTGTGGTGATATATAGTGTTTGTTACCATTATATTTATCACCATTAGTTTAGGCAATAATTAGGTACGTTGAAATACTTGCTCGACAATATAACTGATCGCTCTTCGACAAACACATATTCGTGAAACCATAGACAATTGTGATTTTTTTATCACCACAAATGTCCTCGAAAACGTATAATGTTTAGGCTGTGGAGTATTAACATATGTAAACGTTGCTGGTGCATTAAAAGACGTAACTAAATGTTATGCAGTCCTACTATGGCCATGACATCAGATGTTACATGCGTAGTAAATAGTTTTAACTTTGTTAAACTTTTTATGATTTTATCATTTACATATAAAATCTATGTTCTGAGTAGATACAGTGTGTGATGATAAAGAAGTTCAACTATTCATTTCAGACTCTAATTTAGACTTCCTCTAGATACAAACTACATCCAACCTGTGTTTGAATTCAGAATAAGCTAGACTTTCTCTAGATGAAATCTACATGTAATTTGTGTTTGGATCTAGATTCTAATTTAATCTTTGTCTCTAGATAGATATCTGCACTGGACCAGTCTATACTCACACTTTGAGTATTGAGGATATAAATATAAAACTATGTATAGCGCTTACGAAATAAGTACGCCCTGGTGATATTCATAACAGAAGCATAAACCATTTAGCAATATTAGGTTGAGTGCTTTCCTGCAGATTATTGTCGACTTCAAACTACAAGCTACCCCAGGGAGCTATAAAATAATCCGTGTAATTGGTAATCGGGTTTGAGATGACTCGCGGGGATTCGGCCAGGGGCACCCCACAATCTAAACGATTATCCATCCCCAGTTTGTTATTCCGGATTTCACCCCATGGACGAGGCATGGCGCCTATCACAGCTAAACGCCAGATGCTACTCGCCAAATTCATCTTGATCTACAGCCAGATAGTAGAGCTATATATTAATACTAATAGATAGTCAGGCCAACAACATAATGTTTTATAGAACATGTTTTCTCTTTATGTTAGTTCTGCAATGCGCACAAAACAATTATGTACATGTACCTGCATGCATAGAGCGCCAACTGTGGTAGGTTCAAATCTTCCAGGGAGTCATTACGTTATATTTACGACTTTAACACACAAGTATACCGTATTATATTATGTATGCCACGCTATACAAATAGCTGCAAATCCCGACAATGTCGTTCCGCTCGGACAAATAAAAAGCAATCAATTGAATTGCACACGTACGATGCTGTTAGTCATATAGAGAATCCTAGCATATCTGAAAATGTGTCTGGTTGCTAGTGGATAGATTGTACTATTTATACACGCGACAATCTCTTGCAGAACAATCATGAACATAATTGCTCAAGATCATTCAAGAATAAACGTAGATTGATGACAAGGTTCAATTATATCTGATTAATTAAAGCGCATGTAACTAAATTAATATAATACATGGCAAATTCTATTCCTTAAACATGTCAATATAGTACATGCATTGATACGACGTAGGACTTTCATTTATGGCAGCAATTCCCACTGTGGGGATCTAGCAGATACATATAGTATTACCAAAAATAGGTAGACCTCAGCAATTGGTTGTCAAACTGTGTAATTCAAATTTTCCAGGATGACAGCTTTCTGAGATATGAAATTTGACAAATCGCAAACACTTTCGAAAGCTTTTTCAACATAATATACGAAGTTTGCGTATACTGATACCTTCCACACCAGTCTCCGTGGTGTTGCGGTTAGACTATCGAGCTCAAGACTGGTAGGTATCCAGCTCGAATCACGCTAGAGACGATGCGATTTGTAATCGCAGTACCGGTTCCATCCATAATGAGTGCTTGGCAAGTTTTAATGGGTAGGTGTACGCCACTCACACAGACTATTGTCCCGCATCTCAGTTACTGGCTAAACATGCCGTGTTATGTATTTTCCTGTTTGTGTGTAAGAGCATGTAAAAGATACCTTGCTATTCATAATAAGCAGTGGGCTCACTCTCTCATAATTATTAACACCAACAGGGCGTGGCTCCCTATTCGATATAAACTGAAGGATATTAGTGTAACTGGTTAAAGAAGATGTTTTCATCGATATCATCAGTAGTAGCAGGACATGATGGTGAACATTGTACACGTTTGAGTATGGACAGTCCCGTTGGCCTGAATATATCTAAGCAATTTCTAGTTGCATTTCCACCTTTTCTGTGTGCAAGAATGTTGATTTTGTAATAGATCATTTCTTAGACAACTTGAGGCAGTTTCCATGTCAAGTCCGTACATTCAATAACTAAACAAAAGCATTAGGAATCCAATCTCCACAGATAAAGAAACAATCGAAAGTATAAAATATGTGTTATATCCTGATCCTTGTACAGACACAAAGCGAGAAGAATATAGTATATTATAATGTCTCCTAGTAATCACTGTTTCCATGCAAGGATTTGTAGGTCGTAGAACAAACCGTTTCCTTGCATGAAATACATTATAAACATCCCTTGCTGCTAATTACAAATTTAGTCCCTCCATAAACCATGGTTCGAAATTATTGTATCTCTGACACCCAAAGCTGAGTCATGATTATTTTGCATTTGAGCAAGGCAAGTTTCGTTGTGAAGATTTGAACAGGATTGGAGGTCACATTCAAGTCTGTGTAACTTTAAGCAATAAAGAACATTATTTTTCTTTCATTGTCAATGTGCCAGTGCTTCAAATTAAGGAGATGATGCATACAATGGCTAAAATGAAGAATATGTCCACGTTTAACCTGCAAACATGCCCTGCCCAAACAATTCAAAATCGTGATTTATATTTAAATGCCAAAATGGTCCATCCCATAAAGGTCATGGTCAGTTTAAGCTGTGTGACCTTTGTGAAACATTTAATTTTCTTCCATACATATTTGTTATAAGTCCACTACTGACTGCTGTTAAAATACTGCTGATATCTATATGTCCAGAGATACAGTAAATATTATTAAATCGTTTTTCTCAAAACGTTTGGTTCTGAGTGACTTATATTTCGGTCCATTCCGGTGTTTCGTCAGACCCCAAACATACACTATTTTGGTGTGTATGTTTAACTAATATTTATTAATCCATCCATTCTTCAGGTTGCAATCAACATTCAATATTTCGGCAATTGAATATTTATACTGATCAAAGTCCTTTATTATGAACTGCATCTATCGTGTTGGTATTATTGATAATTAATATGGAAGCCGACACAATGAAAGGGCAACCTGATGAAACTGATTTAAACACGTTGTCTGTTCAGATCAACGTGCACGGCTCGGTACTCCAGAGACCGATTATCGAAATCGAGCACTTGCTACTTCAACGTAATGAACTTTGATAATCAAATTGATTGACGATTGCGTTTGATGAATGTCAGGACCAGTTCAACGTTCCGCTCTCTGTACAGACGTGTTTGCAGACCGGCAGCAATCATCACAGCAAATGTTAGATCTGTTTAATTCAAACTCACGTGCATGTGCAATGTGGATGCTGTATTTATTGTAAAACTTGTTTATTTCGAATTTCGAGAAACCATAATCATCTCTACTGAATAAAACCTGTTTATTTTATTTAGAAATACATTCCTACGATGGAGGTGGAATATTCTCACCTTTCGACAACGTCTTGTATCATTCAATGCTTTGATTCGTGAGTTTATGCCATCTCGACTTTAAAAATGCTATGTGCAGCGATATGCATTTGGCTATATTATTGGTTGTTTCGTTTATAATCACTCAGTAGGGTTAACTTGGAAGATTACAGTTTAGCAAAGCCGTTATGGTGGTGGACTGTCAAGTCCCAAGTGAATCGTTGTAGTAGGTTCGAATCCCATCTGACTACACTGGTTTTTATACATTGTTGACCGGTAGTACTAATCATGGGAACAGTCACGTGCCTGTTGCCCCTTGTAGCTACCTTCTATTTAAGACAATCCTTAACACCAATTATTTTCACCGGTAGTACATTGAAATGTAAAATAAAAGAATGACAACAATGTTTTCTTGTTAGCCGCTGTCGCAAGTGGTTTTCAAGTATGTTATGTGGTTTCTTTACATAGTTTCCTTTCCTACATAAAATAATTATCCTCTCTCATCAACATTTTAAATTGTCATAAATGTCACAATAGCTAGGAGGTCCTCAACAAAATCATCTAAATGTTTTACTTTTTTCTAACACTTTTTAATGAATCTGGTCAGATTGAGTGAAGCAGCTTATTTGGAAGTGATTATACGTCTGCTTCAGAGAAGCACTCAGCATGCAGCATGCACTACATGGCCTTACACACTAAAACAGTAAACGACAAATCTACTGTAATCTACTTTAAGATGTTTATAGAATGCCGTGACGTGGGGTAAACCAGGGTCAATTGTATCATTTCTTTTCCAAATCTTCCAAGCTGTTGGTTGCAACACAATATAGAAAATTGAAATTAATATCTTAGCTTGAAATGTCACTAGGTTAGGGTTTTAAGGACAAGCGAGCCAATTCTAAGCAATACAGAATTTATAATGGGAATCGGTTGTTACAGATAGGCTACTTCGTGATATGAGGCAATTGCAACATACATGTTTATTCATGAGACAAACAAAACATCTATTTGCATATAATAATAGGAGTTCAAGCTTTAATCAGAAAAAACAGTTGTGAAAAAAATGAAATAAAGAAGTCTATCAAACTGTTAAAATGGAAAGGTAGCAGGTCAGCTGTAGAGATCATGATATGCATAGAGACATTGATGGAAATGACGTATGGTCCGTTTAGAGACATACTTGTGGGAAATGTAAAATGTTCCAAGCGAGTGGAAAGAGGGATATATATTATAGTCAATCTGCTAAAGAAATGGTAACTTTTAGAATAAAACAAATGCAGAGGAATAATGCTCCTATCACTACCCGGCAAGGTATTTATTGGAATAATAGTAGAAACACATTCCACAGCGCAAACATTTTTATGGGCTATTTTCCGTTCCAGCCAGTGAAACACGTCTGGTTTATCAAATTCCGTGTTGTGTGCTAT
>JAUTCZ010048358.1:0-11541 GCA_032273805.1 Melanodrymia brightae | reverse complement strand
ATGGGAAACTAATTCAATGTGTTATGGTATTGTCAGCCGAATTAAACACATTGGAAAACTTGGAATGTGGATTTTTAACACGGGAATCCAAATAGATTCCTGTGTTTCATTTACGGGAATCAGATTCCCGGATTCCCGTAAAAAAAACGAGCACTGGAGGGATAAGAGTACAACCCTCGCTTACACTCGTATCTAAACTAGTGCCTCACACAAAACACATAGTCATTTGAGGTATGCTCGTTTTCCACTTCTGGAATTCGCTTCCAACAATTCCATTCTGTTGCGAATCAAGTGAAATTGGAATCAGTGGAATTTCAAACATGTCAATAAAGGATAGCATTCCCGTATTAAATTACCGTGTTTTAATACCCGACACGAATAGATATTTTTTTTAAAGTCTGTAATATAAAAAAAAATTGTTTATTAAATTAAATGTCTCAATTTGATTAATAATCGTGTGGTAAATTTACCGTATTTCAGAACACACATCGAACAAATGGGTAACGAAAATAGAATATGTGCGTAATCTAGTACAATTAAGAAAATATTAAACTATGGTGGAATTGTGGACTTTAAACAACTATTTAAACCATTAAATTATATTCCAAGAGTATGATGAAAACAATTCACAAATAATTATTAACGATCAGAAGTCGTTAAAATATTATTTATAACAATTGTCGGTAATCTCGTGCAACAGCCCGGTCAACTGTAATTCATTCTGTGGCACATTACACGGAATGAATTGCATTTGACCGGGCTGTTAAAAGATATTAGGCGATTGTCAAGAAAGGGAACTTCCACGAATTAACCAACCATCTGCTGTAGACCGCCATATTGATTACTCACAATTCTACTCGCCCCACCTCTACCTTTGGAAGTGGCAGTACACTTCCAGACCATTCGTTTTCCATTTCAGTCCTAAGCTGCAGAAGTCTGAAATGAGCATACCCTTGATGTCATCTAATCAGGGGAAGTAACTGAGTTTGACAAAAATCAACATGGATTCTACGACATCACGGACATGTCGATATAATTATGCTTTCAACATAATTACAAATAAAAATATTTTCGCAAACTATTTATCCGAATAAGTTATTTTACCAACCAACTGTGTCTGAATAGAAATTAGAATCATGATATGGATATTGATAAGAATGACTGGGTGTTGCCCAAACTTCAAAGCTTACCTTTTGTCACGTGCAACCTTGGTACACATTCTCATAACAAAAAATGGGTAAAATAAGTACAAAGTAACACAAGGATTGTAATGACATACCAATATATGCCTTTCAATGGTTGAAGTTTACACGCACCAAACATTGTGGAAAATAGACTATCCACCATTTTTATCATTTAGACATGATCGAAGCCGAAGGTTGCACTGCAGCAAATTAACGGTCAAACCAAAACAACGAAACTAACCAAAATTAACCGCAAACAGTTTTCTCGGTTCTTATTATCTTTATTGGGCAAAGAAGCAAATACAATCGCGTTTAGAAGACAGTCAAACACAGGAATATTCCTTCCAGTTATTATAATAATGGTTTTGATACTAAACAAAGACCATTTTCATCATCTTATCAAAGCGATTTGCCGTAAATATACATTAACTTATAATTATATATTACTGGAATATTGTTCGACATAAAAGGGAGTTGCAAGGACACACAGACAAACGGAACCAACAAACATACTTGCCGATATTTTACCAGTTTCGTCAAATAATAATGCCAATGAGAATTGCTTTGGTGTTGTGCAACCAATATATGACGTCACCTCACATCCCTCCAGCCAACACAAACTGTATGTGTAACAGTATAATTATTGGATGTGGGTGATGTAAGACATTTTTACTTTTTAAATATTTTGGGTAGAATATTGGCAACTGTACTTAAATTCCTTCCATGGCTTATTTTGACACATGATGTAGGTATTAAAGACAATGGAGGAGGAAGGGAGGGGAGGGGAAACAAACGGGTAAACAAGACGGTATTAAAACAAGACGAAATGTGAAAAATACAAACTGTAACAAAGACAATGGTACCGGTAATAGGGATAATATGCATACAAAGGTAAAATAGACTGGTTACTAAGCAGCAAGGATCTTTTATATGCACCCTCCAACAGGCAGGACAGTACATACCATGATCTTTGTTAGCTGGGATTGTTTGTGGTAGTAGGGGAGGGCAGATGAATACACCTATCCATGGAGTCTTGTGGAACACAAAGTGAAGTTTGGAGCCGTTGTGGTATTCAGAATAAAAATCCCATGCCACAGGCAATTAAGATTCGAACAAAGTACCTCTTGAGCCATATAATGGGACTACACCACGGAAAACAGTTGGTTAGTTATAACGTATTAAAAATTTTACGTGCTTAAATCCAATTAAGGTTCAAACCTACCCAGGACAGAAGTTGGTGTTAGTAATAGAGAGGATATCCACTGCGTATTACTAAATAAAAAGGGATCTTTTATATGCACTTCCACAGACAGGACAGTATATACCACTGTCTTTGTTAACCAGTAGTGGGATACTGGCCAGAGTAAGTGGTGTACATTGAGACTTATGCAGCATTCACTAGGATTGGAGCCGGCACTGCGTTTAAAAATACCACTATACCACAGTTAGTTTGCAATAGTAATCATGTGCTATAGCAAAATTGTCAAACGTTTATGTGCCATTTGTCATTTAGAATGTCCAGTCATGGGTAGGTTACCTATGTCAGACCAGAATTATCAATACAAAATTGTTTATCTTATTGTTGCAATTTTCTGTATGTCAATGAAGATTTACTATTTTTATCATATTAATTTGTTTATATCACTTTAAATAATCCTCTCAGAATGTAAAAAACATCACTTCTGTAGGGCAGTTACTATGTTTATCTGCCAGTATTCATTTTGATCATTCAAGAGACTAAAGTGATTTGTCATCCACTCATCTGTATTACATCATAACATGGTGTCTGCAAAATGGCTTTGTGGAGGTCAAATGGATCTGTTGGTGTGAATTCATCTTTGACTTCCTTGAGGATTTTCATTTTCTTAGCTAGTCTGTATTTATAAACCATCCAGACATGAACTGGTACTTGTCTTGGAGGGTGTTAGATTGGTCTACTTCTAGATTGACCTTTACAGATATGGTTTTTCAGAAAAGCATCCAAAGCTCCATAAAATAATCATCTTTTTCAGTATATTTTCTTTGGTGAGGTGTAACAGGTTACAGCATATATAAAGTTACTTAACCCAGCAGTTTAAAACTTCTCAGCTAATTATAGTCCTTTTAGTCACTTTTGTGTAGGAGAGACATGATTGGTAAATTAAGTGTGGTCAGCTAAAATCTTCATCCAGAAATATTCCCTATTATTATATGATCGTTAACCTTTGCAACTTCTATAAATGTGCATTTTGCTAGATGGATAAGATAAAAAATAATTTTAACGACACCACTGGAACACATTGATTATTAATTAGCTGTTAATGGATGTGAAATGCATGGTTATATCAACACAACACTTCATGTTAAAAAAGAAACGTTTTTAATGGATTTTATTGCTAGTAACTGATAGTTAATTCAATTTTGTGACTACAGATCTCTACTGTACACTGAAGATACACGTGGCTCTTTACATGATGACATTTCGAACAGTGATGAATTTATATATATACATTAACTGCATACAATAAAAAGTATAATTCAGAAAATCTATCGCAGAGAAATTATATTCTGGTAGTTCCGTAAGAAATTCCAGAGAAGACAAAAGACAAAGACGAGTTTGATGGAGACGTCTTACAAAAAGACTTGCAACAGGGATGCAAAGAACTTCTACGATGGCTTCGCCAGGTGATGACATTCTTCACCTAGAGACTGAGGACAAAAGATGCTCAAGAATACCTCTGCAGGATGTTGTTTTTGGTCACCAAGGGTTTAATCGAGAAACAATGTCTGGCCTAGATCTTCCTTACAGTATTGGTCATCAGCATATGGAGAGACCAGTAGATGTTGATACCCATAGTAGTAAGAGTAATCTACTATATCTTGATAGTGAAAGGTCCATCGGAAACCAAAGTACATCACAACAGAATTCTAGAATACCTTTGCAGAATGGTTTTAGTCTCCTTATGTTTTTACGTAAAAGAAGATCTTACCAAGGAATGGAAAAAGCAAAAAGTCTTCATACTAATAGTAATCAACTATACTCTGATAGTAAAAGGTCTACAAAGAACCAAAGTTCTAGTTCTTATACACTTTTGTCACAACAGCAATCTAGAGATAATCCATATGACATGGGAAGAGAGAGAGAAACGAATCGAAGCTATCACTCTGACAGCGGCATTGCAGATAACGGGAAAAGTTACAGAGACAGTCCACATGATAAGGTAAGATTGAAAGAAACAAATCGGTGCAATCGCTCTGATAGAGAGAGTCCATATGACAAAGGAAAAGTGAGAGAAGCAATTCGGTGCAATCGCTTTGATGTAGACAGTTCCGATAAAAGAGGAAGAGTGAGAGAGACAAATCGGCACTATCGCTCTTATAGAGACAGTTCAGATGACAAGGGAAGAGTCGGACAAACAAATCGGCACAATTGCCCTGACTTTAAGAATGAAAGAAGTTTGAGCAAACAAAAAGAACTAAGTAGAGGTAATCAAATTGATAGAGACACAACAATAGACAGAAATAAAAAAGAAGTAACGAGAGAGAGAAACAGTAGAAAAGAAAGATCTAGATCTCCACTAACCTATAGTATATCCAGACGTGACCAAAGAGATTGCAGACGTTTAAGTGAAAAATCACAATCAAGAGATTTTAACGGTCTGTGGTCATCTTTAAGACATGGTTCAGATGTTGAAAGAAGTCTTCAAATAGAAAGAACACAAAGAGAAGACACTGAGAGAAAATTTGAGGGAGATGGACATTTTATTTTTTCAAGCAGACATTCTGATCAAATTTTTCTGCAACATTTGTCTAGCATTAATGGTTCGAATAAAAGACATGTCCAAAAGGTTAATAGTAAACATAAGGAAAATCTCCAAGTGCCATTAAAATGTTACCGGCAATCTATTGAGGATATAGTTAACAAAGCTTGCAATGGTAGTATTAACATGGCAAGTATTGATAGAATATACAGGATTCCAGAAAACTGTTTTCAGTTGCAAGTTCCTGAACTCGAACCTGAAGCCTTAATAAACGTGTCCGAGCTGGCTAGGAATGAAGATAACCTATTGCGAAACGCCCAGCTGTTTTTAGCAAGAGGTATAGTGCCAATAATCAATCTCATTAACCTGTTCATAACCAACTCATTCTCTATAGAGAAGGGAAAAGTTTATGTTGTGGATGCACTTGTTCTCCTTGGCCAGGCATTCTATGAGATAGTCGGCTGTCGACAGTCCTTCTTGACCAGCAGAAATGGGTCAAATACAGATGAAATCAGTATAAATTTTGAAAATATTTTTACAAATGGACTGGAGTTGGGTGAATGTGTGGATGTAAGCATTGTTACTATGGTCAATCTTACTTGCAGCAAATGGGGAGAGTATAAAGACATTCAATCTAAATATGTGACACACCCTAATTGTAGAAATCTTCTGCTTCAAAAAATAAACCCTTTTTTGGACAAATCTGTCTCAGAACAGATGCAAAAGTTGGATGCCACACGTAAGTGTGTCAATGAATCCTTAGCTACAGGAATTGCACCTTTGATAGAGTTATCTTTATTAATCCACTCTTCAATTGTGGACATTGAAGCAGTGTCAGCACTCCTCACGGATTCATTGACACTGCTGGGTCACACGATGTACAAACTGTCGCTACACCGATGTCGTCTGCTGCGATGTGATCTTCCAGCTCAGTTTAACATGATGAACAAAAAGGTTTTCACAAGTGAATATTTTGATGAAAAAGTTTCTGATGATGATGAATCAATGCCTGCAACTTTGGAAGAATCCTCCAGCACCAAACAAAACGCTACAGAAAAAGAGGTATCAAATCATTTGGCTTCATGTTATTCATGCATAATTAATATGGCCACCTCTATTAAAGGGTGATGGTCAATTGACATAGGCTGATTTTGCTAGTTTTACATTGTTTGTTAAGAACTCCAAATTAATTGTAAAAATAATTTTAACATGTTTTCTCCATGTGAGAAACTGAGCTTTCCTTAAAATTAGTCTAAAAATAAATCAGTCAATAACTACACAACAATCCACATCATAGTTTGAACAAAGTTGGAGGAAAACGATCAAAAATGTGTTCATGAGTTGAACTCCAAGAATGATAACATCAGCCAAATTCCGTCTATGGATTTCACTTTTGTACTACTGACATAATTTTATTGTAATATTTTTCAGTCCTTCTAACTTACAATATAAAAATCAATAGACATTTTTGGCGGGACGCACAATTTTGGCAACAGTAACCATCTCCCGGTAATATCTGTGGTTAAGGTGGTGCAGTAATGGCAACGGTTGAGAATAATTTGTATTATAAATTAATAAAACTTCGACTCTGAGAATAATTTATTGGGAAGACTTAATGTTTACATTTTGTTATTCTGTGCTTTTGTTTAATAGGAGAATTTGATCGTACACTATAATTACATGGTTGATGGAACCAGAAAGACTACAGTTAACAGTTCAATAATAACTGAGTCAGAATCTATTAAAAAGTGTTCTACACAAGTAAGATCAGCCAGTTCAACTTCAGGTTCTGAACAAAGACGATACCAGGTAACCAAATATCTGGTAGATATATACCTATTTTTTCAAACTACTCCATTGTAAAATGTGTGGTGGACTACTGTAATGGCATTTATGTGATCCAGATGGCTGTGTAGCCGTCACAAGTCTCATCCATGGGTAGTAATGGATCAGGATTTCTGTCAATATTTATCATTATATAAATGCATGATGTACATGTATTACCATGGAAAAGTTTCACAGCATGACACCAAATAATAACCAGCAACTGAAGTTCCCACCCTCCGATAGATCATGATAATAAATATAGCGATCTAATTGCAGATCATAAACCCAGCTTCAAACAAACATTTTGAAATAAACTACAGCTTACCAAATACTCTAAGCAATAAGACAGACTTGTAGGTCTATAAAGATAAGAAATATAAATTTAAAATAAAATTGGCAAAATGTTACACTCCTATAACTAATTTTTGGGGTGACTGCAAACCTGATGTAATTATTTGGCAATTTTATGCTCACAGTTGCGAAACAATCTTCAAAAAATAAATATTTAGTGGTAATTTTAATTTATAAAAGGTTGACATAGTGCATTTTATTGGCAAAATAATGAGAGTTTCACTTAGGTTATGAAAATGTTAATTATAGTCGATTTATAAGGTTCATCATTAATTAGGGAGACTGGAAACTGATAATATAAATTCTTCTACAGATACTGGTCGTAACATTTAAGTTTGAGTTTATTATATGTTCTACAGGAATAAAAAAGTTTGGGTGTCTACCTGTAAGTTTTGTTTTTAGAGTAGCACAGGCAAAAGTAATTTTGTGTTTCTTTATACATGTACATCAAAAATCAAAACAGGTTTCATTTTTCTGTATCTAAAATTGAACAAAAGAATTTCTATTTATCTTTGCAGTTGTGTTCGACATCTCATACTTTTGTAGTTAGACATTGAAATTACAAATGTTATATACTCAGTAGACAGATAATAAAAAATAGTACAAGTAAACAATTTAGAACGTTTCGACCCGTTCTATAATAATGGTGATTTAGCCATTGTTATTGATCTATTTTTTAATCACCAAAAGTCTTTCCAAGAACAAGCTTTATGTGGACCTCAAATGCAGATAAAAGTCCATTTCAGAGTATTGGATTCTGAATTAATTAGGTCTTAAAATATATGATCTTGCCAAATATAGTATTATTAATTTATGAATGCCTTGTATAATTTTTGTTTTTAAAGAAATGTGAATTGTGTCATATTACTGTAACGAGCAAACAGATGAATGATCATTTGACGGGAAAAAAACATTTTAAGAACGTCAAGAAAATTGGTTGCAAAAAAAACAAAGTATTGTGGAAATGATTTCAGTAAGTACTAGGCCTAAGGTGTTTTAAATAGAGATTATTCCATGAGCGTGTGCTGTACGATATTTTGAAACAAGTTTGGGAATTGTTTTATTCCCCGAATGTGATATGTTTATTATCCACAAGCAATAAATAATTAATAAACGACAAAGGGTGCACAATACACCTGTTTTGATTTGAAATGTGATTAATATTTAAGTCAACACACTGCAACGTTTTAAGCGCGACGTCATAAGTTGCTACTTACGTGCTTGCCAACAAACTGCTACGTCATAAATATGTCACAAGTGTGATGTAAATGTACCTTTATACCACGTGTGTCAATACGATATTTACACACTCGTTTATTTGGAACCATGTGGATAATAATAATAAATATTTAAGTAACCATGTATAAGTAGTTATAGTGTTTGTAAAAATTGGTCTCTACTTTGATTAGCCTGTAATACATATTTTCCAAGGTTATTTATCTCCTTATTATTTTCAGTAGTTAAAATCTGTATTAATTTGAAGACAGATGTGTCGTTAAACAAACATACTTTTACTGTATACTTTATGTTGTTGTAGACGATTTAACAACGACACAACGTCATTCACGAATGTGTGGAAAGCAAACATATATAGCCTACGATACTCCGGACTACATGAAAACACCGCATCCGTTTTATAACGAGAAGTAAGTTTCATATTACCTGTATATAAAGTGGAGTAAGATTCGTAGTACATACAGTGGACTAAATTTCATAGTACACAGAGTGGAGTAAATTCCATAATGCACAAAGTGGAGTAAATTTCATAGTACACAGTGGGTTATTTTCATAGTACACAGTGAAGTTTCGTAGTACACGAGACAATGTAAGTTTCGTATTACACGACCACAAGGTAGAATAATGTTATTACTCCAGAAGAAGAATGTTTTGTGTGTTATGGGCAAGCTATGTTTCATACTAAACGAGGAGATGGAAGTTACATATCACACAATAAAGAGTAAGTATCAAATTTAACACCAGCGGAAGTAAGCTTCATATTACACCAGAACTATATTTCCGTCTGGGTTGGAGTCGGAACGTGAGATCTACGAGCGAGATACGAACAGTGTTCCTACCAGCCTGTAGTCTGAAGCGTTAATCACAACACCACGGAGGCCGGTAACTTTATATAACAAACGTGAAACTATGTCTATTTATAACACTTTTACCATGTGATAGCTAATTTATATTTATATTTATGGATAGCATTATCCCATTGTTAACATTGGCTGTTACATTCGTTGGTGAGCGGGACGTAGCTCAGAGGTAGAATGTATGCCTGTGGAGGGATGGGTCGAGAGATCGATCCTCCACAGCGCAAAACATTTGTATGGGCTATTTTCCGTTCCAGCCAGTGGTACAAGACTGGTTTATCAAATTCCGTGTTGTGTTCTATTCTGTCTATGGGATAGTGCACATAAAAGACCCCCTACTGCAAATTGAAATTCCTAACAGTTCAATTATCTAACAACATAGTGTTTTGTCTTAACTAACAAAATTGATGAAAAACAATCGTTGCGGACGGGACAAATACCATGTCCAATACGTGACAAATTATTATAGGCAAAAGTTTACATTAAGTTGTTATAACAATTTGGAGATACATACATTTTAATTTTAATAATAAAGTGTTAGAAATAAATATGTTACAAATAGCATTAGCTTCGCAAACTGTGTGGCATTCGTCTTAAAACTAGGCATTGTGACTTTAATAAGTATTAGTTAGTAATATGTTACAAAAAACATTAGCTAGCATCTCAAACACGGCGGCATTCGTCTTAAGACCTGACACTGTGCCTTTAAGACTGTAAGAGGGAAGATAATCGTTTCACATCGCAGATTAATGTTATCCTGTAACGTCGCTGGTTTCTCCTCTAAAGGTCCAGTTATACAGAGAGCGAACACGAACACGAACGCGACCATCGCGACTTTCCGCACAAATCTCCATTCACACAGAAGCGTTCGTGGTCGCAGTTGGTTTATAAACGCTTCCATTAATATTAACGTTGATCAATCCAACGCGAACGCCGCGTTTGCGGTCGCATTCGCTCTCTGTATAAATCGACGCTTAAATTTCGCGAACGACCATCGCGTTATTGCAAGCACATTATAAGTGGGAACATTACGAGTGCTGAAAAATTTCGCGAATTGAGATTTGGCGCGAACTATGCGAAAATTAAACCCACGCGAAAAGTTCAAGGTTTACAGTAAATAATCCATTAATAACATCATACAGTATAAATAATACATTGATTGGAAGACGTAATTATACAAGAAAATATAACATTATGTACAACATATCGACTGAATATTTCCAATAACACCATTCTGTTTATAAACTACTTTGTAAAAAAGTTCAATTAAGGTATTGCGCAAATAAAATGCACGTTTAAAAAAAATGTAATGCTGCACGAAAACATATCATCCACATATCAATTTGTCAATATAATTGTTATAATCGTTATGACAAATAATATATACTCTATTTTTTAAAAGCAGTTCATTCGTACAATGAGTTATTGTATTGCATAAAATAAATTAATATTTATAAGTTAAGACAAATAAAAAATAAATATTTCATGTAAAGCAAGCATTTAAAAGAGGACAAAGTTGTTAAAAATTACTACATTAGACTATAAATCTGTAAACCAGATAACAGTGGCCTCCCCTTGGCACAGTCCTGTCACCAGGGTTTGGTCGTCTGTGGTGTCTGGCCGTACTCTGAATGTGGTGGTGGTGTTGGTGGGGAGGGGGTGGGGAGTGCTCGAATTTCTGTGGATGTTGACACCTTAAAAAGGTTCATTGGACAATGTTCAGTGGATTCCATCCATAATGTAGACATCTATATGTAATCCAGCAATAAGTATAACTGTTTGTCTATCTAGTCCACAAATATCTGTACAATCAGGACACTATTACTATTCAAATCCAATACACTCAGTACTAATAAGGGACCAACAAGAAACGGCATGGGGGAAATACATGTAGCTACATCATCAACAGAATACTCGCTATAGTTTTTAATGGGACTAGATCTCCCTATCCCAGTTAATAGACCCACCCGTGACCTCTTCTCCAAAAAAAGTTAGCTATGCCATAATGTACATGCTTATTACGCAGTCCAGCTGCCTCAACTGCTTGTCCAGGACAGAAGTTAGTGTTAGTATGATAGAGCAAATCCACTACCAGGAACGGATAACTAGCACTTTCCCACAGACAGGACTGTACATACCACGGCCTTTGGTGAACCAGTTGTGGACACTGGTCGGTGTAAGTACACCTTACCCATTGAGACTTGTGGAGCACTCACTATGGGTTGGAGTTGGTACTGCGATTAACAATCCCATATGTCACAGTCAAACACAGTACCTACCAGCTACACCACACAGTCCGGTGTTAGTTAATAACTTATTTACAAAAAGTAAAGTTTGTTTTATTTA
>JAUTCZ010048347.1:0-11541 GCA_032273805.1 Melanodrymia brightae | reverse complement strand
TTCAATAGTGCGGGCGTTCTGCTACCGACACAAACAAGTTGACTGGTACTGATCGTGTACTATCATATCACATTCATTTATATTAGATGCAAACATCGGTGTCAAAATGTTTTGTGTCTGTAACAGAATGCCCGCACTGTTGAACGCATGGGTCATTATAATCTCTAAACAAGAATTTTGTGAGTTATAAAGTTGTTTTCAAGACTTTGGGTTTGAGATTTTTTGTTTATCATACTAAACTTATTAACCTATTTCAATTTCAACCATGTTCAAGTTGTGTAAACTATTTTAACCTTGGATCATAGGAGGTCTAAGTTATCTAACCTATATCAATCAGGTAAAAGGTCTTTGTCATATAACATATTTCAACCATGAATAGAAGGCTCAAGTTATAAAGTTGTTAAGCTTGTTTTAACCATAGATAAAATAGGAATATTTGCTTTGTAGTTAACTTCTAATATTACTAATAAATTATTAGGTAAATAGTTGCAGCTCAGCAGGCTTTAAGCAACCTTTATGTTAGTTAAATGTCTGGATCGTTACATAACACAGTCGCCATGGTTTAACAATGTTTGACATCCTGATTTAGATCTGTAATCTCCTGTAATTAATTGAATTAAATATTGTAAAGAAAGGTCAACATAGCACAAGTCTCGTTTGTTTTAAAGTAAATTGTCAATATAATTATTGAAATAGCCTTTATATTTTTGTTGTATAATTTAATTCCTTCCCTCTTATAAAATAATCGATCACTGAAACATGCATGTGTCTGATAGTGTTTAGGAAGTAGAACATGTGGTCATTTATCATAGTCAGGCTTGACAGACCACCGATAAGGTTTTTATTATCCCTTGTTTTCTATAGATAAATTACAATCTTTTGAACATTAATTGTTCCGTTTAGTCAATATGCTACTTTTGTTCACACCAAACCCTGATAATGAGTGTATTTATGACAACTAAGCTAAGTTTGTGTTCTCTGATAAGACAAATCATATGATAGTTTTTTTTATGTAACTTACATGTCTAGAATTTATATTTCGAAATATGATTTTTCTTCCCTTCCTCTCTCTCTTAATAATCATCCTTATTAGACATAATGATAATGAATGATAAAAATACCCCCAACCCCCCACCCCCCTCCCTTGTGTCTTGTGATGTCATAATTCACCAGAACTCGGATTTTATACTTTTATCAACTCGTACTAATAATTTATGATATCACAAGACACTTGGGGAGTATCTAAATATATATCAATAGTTGCTCTGATGATCCCATGAGATTTATGTTATAATAAGATAGTGTTCTTTAGATCTACATGGATACGTTCGCGTTGTTTTTGTAGTGGGTTCCATCCTTCTTTAATTACCACTGATCAAGAATTGACATTTCTGAAAGAGTTCCTATTGACAGAGGAGACTGGGCAGACGGATCAGAATTGTGTAAATATGTTTGGTAAAACTTGGTGTAAACATTCAGCATTTCTTGGAGATTAATTTGGCTTACATTTCACTAGCTGCATTATCTAATGATTGATAATCACAAACAACTTGATGAATGCACCCTGAAATAACTGAACTGCCCGCCTCGATGTGCAGACTCATCTAAAAGCTTTAAGTGACCATAGTGACCAAGTTACACTCTGCTAATAATATCACATTATTTCTGTCTGTAGAATGACTAGATTTATGTTGATGCTGTGTTGATGTCATGTTCTAATGAAGTTTATCAAGATATAAATTGACACATTTTCTCGCTATAACTTAGAAAGGTTTCCTGTAATTCCCAGCCTTTAGGATTATTATTTTGTCTACGTTGTTCTCAGAAATTAAAGCGACACGTCTGTGAATGCAATTTAGTAATTTAGAAGACTATGGTAATTGCAATCCAGGTACTGTACATGTAACTATAAATGACATGCAGAAGAAACCTGTCATCTTTTTAAACTTTCAGATATCTTTATATCGACCATTTTCTTATAATGACAGAATTTGGTGCACCAATAGGGAACAGTTTGATTTTTAAAGTAGGTGAACCTTGTTTAGGTGGTTTACACCTCCACATCAAGCCTAGCAGTATACTCATTCTGGTTTGAGGCAATACTGTCATAGAAAGTCTCCATTTTTCATTGATTTGAGACATACATAATTATCTATATTAACCCAAGAGCATGTGGAATAGATCTCTCCATCAGACATGATCTATAATTCACAATTTCAAATTGTTTATCAAACCGGTAGACCACATGACACATGACATAAGAAATAAGTGGACCAGATATTCTTGGAGTTATTAAATAATTAATTAGCAGATTGACTTTCGGGGGAAAGGGTGGGAGAAGGGAGTGGGGTGGGTGTATACCTCAGCCTAAAAATTATTAATTAATACTGGTATTTGATTACTTCAAGTGACTGCTTTCTGAAACACTTAAAAAGTACATTTTTGCGCTCCTTGTTACTTAAATATCTAAAATCAATGTGGGATATGCAGAGGATATTACCATAAATGAGCTACCCTGTATTATCAAGTTTAAGTACCAAGTTCAGGCTACTGATTCAAGTACTGAGTCATCAACAAAAAGGGAAGAAATATTCTTGTAAATATTTGGAATTATGAACATAAAAAGTTAACAATAAAAATGTGAAATTGTATGTAAAACTATGTTGTAAGTATTTTTAGTTCTTATTATGGATTTCCTAGCATTTTTTTAATCAAAACTCTTGTTTTTGTGGTGCTGTCTCCTTTTATACAAGGTTGACAGTCTGTAGTTAGCACACATTCCGGTATATAGGTTACATGAACTTCAGGATGGACTTACTATGGGTGCACTGTACTTGTACCAACACGCAATGTAACTTACAATATCATGAAAATCGAGTATGTCTCGTACAGTTATTTACATTTGCACTAGCTGACAGTGATCTTAAATTTGTGCCATTAACTCCTATTGTTGGTCATGTTAACATACTGGTAGTAAATGAGTTATACACTAATGATACACTACAGCAGACTTGATATTAATCTGTCTAGCCTAGTTCATTATATATTTAAATACATATATATTTGAAATCTCCTGTAGTTTTTAGATATTAGAAGTAGTAGAATAGAAAGAGATAGATCTCCATATTAAACACTAAACATAAGATTACATGTATTCGAAGTTCATTCCAAGGAGAGATAAATTCTTGGCATATCTAATATCTGTAGATAATTGACCTCACATCAGACCACCATGGATGAATTAAGTGAATGCTTAAAACATGATAATCTTGTCTCAACACCAACATACATGTAAGATCCATTTTAGCTTTATCTATGCCTAAACCAGCCAATGCTCAAATGGTTTTCAGGAAAGAATCATCACAATAAATTATCGAGAACATGGTATAAATAAAACTTTATTTAATGTTAAATATGTAAATTCAGTCTTCAATGTATTATGCTAACAAAATTGGAGAGATTAATTAGAAGTGATGACAACTGTGCAGATATTTTTCTTTGATTTTAAGTGATGTCTGAGTTGAGATGTTTTTTTCATGTCGGAAACCACCAGCATTAGTAACTGCAATAAAGTCCTAGTTTATATCTAAAGATTAGATATGTTATTTACTGTACATACATGTGTACACATGTAGTACATTTCTCCCAAAGAAATATAATTAAAGTAACCTATAACCAACACCATATTACACATTTTGATCACCAGCTAGCCAACTACATTCTGATGTGGACTGAGATATACTGACAAATATGACCTAATTATTACTCCACATTTGTCTTGTTCCTATGATCTATTAGCCGGAGCAGCACACCTGCCTGATCACTGAATATACAATCCATGAATCAGTTACAAATAGTTATAACAAGTCCCAAAAGGTAAGTGCATCCTGAGCACAACCTTCAATTAGTTAAATATCGTTCACTATGCCACGGGCCACAATGGTGTAGTGGTTAACGATTCAGGCTGGTAGGTACTGGTTTCGAATCCCATTCATGGCATAGGGATTTTTAATCGCAGTACCGACTCCAATCCAGAGTGGGTGCTCCGCAAGGCTCAGTGGGTAGGTGTACTTCCACTTACACCGACCAGTGTCCACAATTTATTGGTTTAAAAAAGTCTGTAGTATGTACAGCACTGTCTGTGGGAAAGCGCATATAAAAGATCCATTGCTACTTATCAATTCGGAGTAGTGGCATGACCATGACAAACGTGCTTTAACCTTAATTGGATATAAGCACGTAAATAAGTTATAACTAACTAATGCACACTATACCTGTTCACTATGCCTGAACATGCATTGCATAATGTTTTTACATATAATATTGTTTAAATATATGAATTTTGCATGATACAATTTGTCGATGCATTTCCTTATGATCAACGATTATATTGTGCCAGTTGTATTTGTAAATGTATAATGTATATGTGTGTCCGTGCATGCGTGCGTGCATGTCTGTGTCTACGTCTGTGTGTCTGTCTGTCTGTCTGCCTGTGTGATTTTACCTAACACTAAAATAACCCTAGACATATTTGTACAAATCCATGCAGTTAAGTGCAACTTTCATACAACCACAATGCAAAATCCACCTTGTTTTAATACTCAACATTACAAATTAATTTAATTAACTTCTAAGATGTCAAGTAACATCCATTACATTTTAATAGCATGACAAAAAAAATCATGCATCTCAAAAAATTCGGTATTAGTTTTTTTTACGTCCACAGACACAGTTTAACACCACATACAATATTTATTTTTATCCATTGAAATAATTAAAAGAAAATGGAAATATTTGGAAATATTCTCTCAACGTTCATGCATGTTTACCATGGAATGACCCATATATGTATAACATTTGACCAGACTTACGAGTATATGATTGTAAATAAGTATCACTAATAATTGATATGAATTAAGAAGTTTCTTTAATGGATTATCGATCACTGCATGATGGCTGTTTGTTAGTCAGCCTTTTTATCATCGTGTCTGAGAACTTAAATGCGTTAGCTCATAGTCATACACAATTAATTAAATCTGTACTGTAAACTTATTTTCATAATTATTGGTTAGTTGTTAATTTTAGTCTACGTGAGGAACAAAGAGTCACCGTCATCTGTATTTGTGGGGAAATAAATTATAGCTACATCTCACGAAATTCAGACAACCGGCACTTAATTGATAGGTGTTGTAAACTAATTTGCTATGTCATTGCGATGCCAATTATTCTAAAGAAAATACTGGAATAAACAAAATTATAGTCTGAATGACAAACAATGTTTTAAAGTATGTTGTTTATTATACGACAATAAAAATGTTGTTGCAAATTAATTTTATATGAGCATTGCGGCGGTATTGCCGAATGTGGCACACATTTCGAGAACTGAAATCATTGTTTAACTATTGTGAGAAATAACATCATCATTTAGTCTTTATGAGAAATAACATGTAACCATCATCTTTTAGTCTTTTTGAGAAATAACATGTAACCATGATCTTTTAGTGCTTATGAGAAATAACATGTAACCATCATCTTTTAGTCTTTGTGAGAAATAACATGTAACCATGATCTTTTAGTGTTTATGAGAAATAACATGTAACCATGATCTTTTAGTGTTTATGAGAAATAACATGTAACCATCATCTTTTAGTCTTTGTTCGCTATTACATATTTCCATCATCTTTTGGAACCCTTCAGTCAATTACGAATCATGTGCATTTTTTAAATGTAGATACAAATTTGTGTTTATTCTTAGAAAATTGCAATTTCCGAGTCGAACATTCCTTCTGGGTATGAAAAAATGAGGAGTGATGAAATAACAGAAGACTTCTGTGAAAAACATGAAAGTTGACACTTGACAGGTCTGTTCTTAATAAGACAACATACGTTATAGCAAATTCAAAAGAATACGTTTGACTGTTTTCTACGAGCATAACAACTTATCAATAATTGAGAGGGTCAATTTGCATAAAGTCTGTCACAGTAAGGTCACTACTTTGACACATGTCGCCTGGATGATAAGCTTTATATGCACTTCATTGGGGAAAAAACATCACTAGGATTGTAATTGCACTTTTTAATTTGCGACAGAGTTGTACTGAAGTGTTCTTATGGTCAACCTTAAGATGTAGTCACATCAACAGAGAGTTTCAGTCGAACCAAAGAGTTCCACTTAGGTTTCCAGTCTTTACAGTCTCACCAAATAAAAGAGGTCCACTGTATGAATGCAGTGATGACGGCCCTTGCTTTTTAGTGGGTCTCGTGGCTCACAGCAATCCAAAAAAAAAGACAATGCTGACGGGCATTTCATTAGTCTCTCTGTGAAGCCTCACTTGCAGAACCTTCCGAGACGTAGTGTCTAATTATCCATGCTTGTGCAAAAGTCAGGTGCCTTCCAAATAGGTCAGCTTGATTGCCTAGGCCAATTCTGACATGTCACCCCACTCAAAGCTTGGCCTCCAGCTTGTTCATCTTCAAATCTTCACAAGTAGCAGATAGAATCCTCATTCTTCTACAACTTGCCGTTTTTCCTAGATGATAATGAAGGTGCGATATACATTTTTAGCCTCGGCTTGCTTTTGATGTTTGAGTGTGTAATTATACTGTCTCGTGCAGCTCTATACCTACAAGCTCTTTCTTGCCGTTCCGAACGTCTGCTCACTAAACTCGGAAATGAGTGAATCACTATCTTTGATGTGTCTGTTTGATTTTTTTTTCTTTTTACATTTCAAAAGCATGTTCATTGAATTAATCATTTTGCTTTGGTTCGTTTATATAGTATTTATCATTCATTCTATTCATATATTTATATATTTGAGTGAAAATTCAATATTTTCTCAAACTTGCACATGATTGGTAGGTACATGTAGGAAGACGTGTTAAGTATCACCAAGTAGTTGGCAATATGATACATTGTCGCGGGATTATTGTAATATTTGATTCCATATTCTTGAAGAATAGACATTTTGCCCAACTTGCATTATACTGTGTATAATTGAACAAATATTTCACAGATCTGTAATTTTAGCAAACAAGTTCTTTGTCATTGTACACAATTGTACATTTGCAGATTTATAACAAACATTTCAGCTGTTAAAAAGGCAAAGACTTGTTTGTACAATGATATATCTACATTTATAAAATGGTTCATTGATAAACAAGTTACCTTCCAGGGTATATTCTAGGAAAGGAGAATATAGTTTGGGTGCTACCAGAATATACCCCATGAAAAATGTGTTCACTTGTAAATCTACTTCATTCAATATTGACACATTATTACTACAATATGATCATTATATCCAGCCAATGCAAATATTGTCACTGTACATATATATATAGCAACACATTTTGTAATGGGTTACGCAAAATGAAATGGGTTACACAAAGTATTTTGGCGTAACCCATAAATTGGTCACACAGATTTTCAATCCTCACAGGCCAGCAACTGACCATGTCGTCTTCTAGAATTGATGAAATGTGATTACCTTATTGGTGAGAATATTTTCCTCTATTAATTGTCCCTCCTTGGGGAGATTATGTCTCCATCTGCTTTAAATTATCTTGCCGTGTTGAGAATGTTTCTGACGGCCATTGATTTCCTCTCCAGTATTTCTTCCCTACAGATTCTCTCACCTTCGTGTATGTTTTCATCAGTTATTCATTGTTAAATGTAAGCTTTATAAAGGAATATGGATTGTTGCTTGCAGACAATAACGATCTTTATATACGTCTGGTTTTAAAAAAAAAAAAAAATCTCATTTGCTAATTACTTTGCTAAAACCTTCAGAATAAATGTGAAACAATTTGCATACATTTAAAAAAAATCCCATACACAACCAGGGCCTTAGGCTCTGTCTTGGCGCATTTCGAACTTCTCCTGTTGAGAGCTTGTACGTCGATGCAAACGAACCTAATTTGGGTGATAGTTGTATAAAGTTATCTCTTTAGTATGCAGCAAAACAGATCGAACAGATGCACTTGTATACAAACAACATTTCATGGACTTTAGACACAAATACACATTCATATTTATACTGATGGGTCAGGAGATGGGACGGCTCTGGCCTCTGCTACAGTCTTTGCATCAGATACTATTTCCATGAGATTGCTTGATTCGGCATCCATTTTTACTGCCGAAACCCAGGCAATCATAGACGCCCTGGATAAAATTTAAAATGTTGATGCATTACACTTTATTATTTTTACTGACTTACGTTCGTGTCTCCAGGCTTTACAAAGTATGAAGCTGGAACATCCCTTAATTGGGATGGTGATACGAAAGTGTGTCTTTTTATCATTTTCTAAAACATCTGTTGTTTTCTGTTGGGTACCCAGTCATGTTGGCATCGTGGGCAATGAAAAGGCAGATTTAGCTGCCAAGTTTTGAATTCGCCTCGTGTCAAGATGGGTATCCCATACACAGATTTCAAACATGATGTTACCAAATAATTATGTTTTATCTAACTGGCAAAGTGCTTGGGACAATGTGGGTGCGAACAAGCTTCATTCCGTCAAGCCTGTGTGGATGAGATATTACGTCCATGATCCACTGATTCGCTTCTGAGGTACAAGTGCGCCCAGATGTATACGGTGACTACCAACGCTTCTGTGGTACAATTGCGCCCAGATGTTGAGGGGCGTATACCAACGCTTTCCCCGACGGAAACTTTATAATAAATAATTAGGTAAGTAGTAAAAATGAAACAAACCGTGTCTGTCGTGTCCAAATTCACTGTAAAATCCACAGTGTTAACGATTTGAATCTCCGATGCGGAGAAAACTTCATCAAAGATGGCGGAATCCTATGTGAAAATTGGATATGTCCGTTTATTCAGAAACATTACTTGCTGCGAGTTCTGCAAATGTGAGCCTGGTACGTAACTCAGAACATGAGCGTCTACTAAGGTTCGATATGTCAAAGGATCGATCCTCCTCAGCGTACCCATTGGATTATTCCATTTCCAACCAATGATACACGACTGGTCTATCAAAGAATGTCCTATTAGGTGAAAGTGCTGTTATTTGAAAGGTAGCCTACATGTATGCGCCGGCAGTGGATTTTTTCTGTGACCATGTGTCGATATAACTGAATCCAATAACTGCTGAATAGTAATAAATGTGTTCCAGTGGTATCGTTAAACAAACAAACATCTTTCTGTAAATGTGCTTCTGAAGAAAGCAAAATGCCTGTTAAATATATTTATGGTGATATTTTCATTTTATTTGCGCCAATTTTCTGAAAGATTACTAACCTATACAACCTCTTTCATATATTTAACAGTTTGCCAGTGTTATAAACATATATTGGGGCATAACATGCGAAAAAAAGTGTAAATATAAAGTTACACGATGAATTTGTAATCCATTACAGTGGTATTTAGAGTGAAAATGGCCACCATCTTGAATTCAAGATCGCCGCCTTGTCCACGTGATCTAGACCATGTGACGAAACGTTTTTTCAACAGTTAAACATTATTAACTTAGTTACTAATATCCAGTCTCAAACTGAGGGCACATAATTTGTATACGAATGTTGAGACAGCTCCTAGAGTAATTATACTATAATGGGAGTATGTGTTAGATGCGTTATCCAAGCCATAATACTGTTAGTGTTAATATCTCATTGATGTTAATATTTTAGGGGATCATGGACTGATTTGTCATGAGAAGTGGCCAGACACCATATCTTTACAATAAAGCTGCTCCAGATTTGAACGGTTGCTTTCACTCTTTCAGGTAACTGATATAGATGGACCTAACATACAATGTATACATGTACATGTATTGCTACTGATGTGGCAAAATGCTTTTCTCTTTTAGGAAGTCGGAATGCTTATTTGTGAGAGTTACTCAGTTTCGCTTGGACAACATATTGTCGATTTCCAGTGCTCATTAAAAGATATGTGTGACTTTTTGCGTCTTCAAACCAACAGTTCCAATGAAATATTTTATATGGAAAGAGATGAGTAGGGATTGTTGGATCCTATGTCTAAGTTGTTTCTATAGGAAATTAATGTTTTGGCATGTTGATATGGTCCAGTAAAGGTACAGTTGATCGAGAGAGTATATAATTTCTGTATATATAATTAGATATACATTGTAATTAGAAATTGCTTTTAATAAGCCGTTCCATATGGCATAACGATATGCAAATAACTAATTTATACTATAAACCACGTCATGCTACATGTCTAAACCGATATGCAAATAAGTGGAATTTACTGATATTAACACTACATACATGTAAGCTTCACCATATCTGAAATCCTGTATCAGGGTATGCACTTGGAATATTTTTTGACTGGCCAATCGGGCCACTCACAGCAACACTTTGACTCGCCTGTACAACTTTTGAATGGCCCATGACCGAATTTTGTTTAAAAACAAAACCTTACTTAAACTGCACTTTAAATTTGACTTGCCCGAGGCTATTTTGAGTATCCATGGGCGACCGTAAAGTGCACACCCTGCATGTATTTACATCTATATACAGAAGGGATATATTTGAAGTGGTCTTTATATACAGGTTGAAATACATGTATAATTTGTACACAGAAAGAATATAGAACAAAGGCAATGCTATATAATGTGATATATATATGAAGTTCGTATAGACAAATATATAAAGGAGGTCGATATAGAAATATTAGAAAGTGCAGCAATACAATATAGGATGTTTTAATGGTTTTATAATTTTGATTTCATTTTACTTTCATTTTGACAATACTATTTATTAAAATGTACTTTGGTGTTTTTCAGATTCGTCTTCGAGGGAATATTCTCTAGATGCACCGGAACCGTTCTCTAAGATCTACGCAAGCACTGACTCCATTATGTCAAGGTAGGCAACTCTAGTCGAATACACTCTTAACTAAAAGTGTTTGTTTTTTTAACGACACCACTGGAACACATTGATTATTAATCAGCGGTTATTGGATGTGAAACACACGGTTTTATTAACACTTAGTCTCAGAGGAACTGCGCTGCTGCCACATGGGCTACTCTTCGAATAACAGCAAGTGATCTTTTATGTGCACTTTCCCAGGGACACACCACAGCATTTGATAGATCAGTCGTGGATCATTGGTTGGAACAGGAAATAGCACCATGGGTCCCCTGATGGGGATCAATCCTTCAACCTATCAAGCCTCAGGCAGACACTCTTGCACTGAGCTACATCCCACTCCTCGGGGCCCAACTAGTGCCTAAAATTTATTCTGCACTGATCGGATGCATTTGTCAAGAATAAGGTATTCCTATTAAAGGGAGAGAATCCTTGTGTTTCATCACAGATAGACATCAAGGTAGAGCACTTTGAATATTATATTGAATAGTTGTATCATTACAGAGCTAGCCAACAAGGCCAATTTTGAAACAGTTTGATTTTAAAAATTCGGTACTGGACTAACAATGTTATGTATAAATTAGTCTCTTTCTATAAGGAGCGGGACGCAGCTCAAAGCGTAAAACATTTTTATGGGCTATTTTCCGTTCCAGCCAGTGAAACATGTCTGGTTTATCAAATTCCGTGTTGTGTGCTAT
>JAUTCZ010048336.1:0-11542 GCA_032273805.1 Melanodrymia brightae | reverse complement strand
ATCAAATATTTAATGTCATCCTACCCAATGACTATTAAAGAAAACTCAAAGTAAAACGTTCTTATTCACTGATTACCATATATATATTGAGAGATGCACAACAGATTTAAGAGATCAAGGGTCCATAACAATGGTCTGGTTTATCAAACCATGAACCTGATCGCTTAAGGGTGCCACCTATTATATTCCTCATGAGATTTAGATATTCTTGTAGTTTTAAAATGATGTTATCCTTAACTGTGCTTAGGTTCCGTTTGCTCGGTATCTAGCCATGAACAAAATAACTAATATCAAAAGGTACCACATAGCCAAGGTGTACAGACGAGATAATCCAGCAATGACGAAAGGGCGGTACAGAGAATTTTACCAATGTGTAAGCATCAAACATTTAAAAATAATATTTAAAAAACAGTCAACCAGATAAAAGCTGTGTCCCGAGTAAAGACATAAATACGATTGTAAACCACATGTATGTTAATAGTCAACTTGGGGACCATTTCAAAATGCTGACACATTTTTTATGTGAACAGCTATTGAATAGGATTATGATCTAGCTCAGCATAACATAGTGGTTATATCACCTTTTTTCAACTTAAAAATTAAATACATGTATTGCTAGTTACCATGCAAAACTTTTAAATGACATGTTTCAGGATTTTGATATTGCTGGTCAGTATGATGTGATGTTGCCTGATGCAGAGTGTATTAAAATAGTCGTAGAAATCCTAGAGTCACTGGAACTTGGAGACTTCGTCATAAAAGTAAGTTTATGGAAAACAAATCAATGAAACACACATCACAAACTACTGTAAAATGGGTAATTTTTTAGCGGATTTTGAAATAAATAGACTCTTGATATGTAATACCCGCATTGAAAAACACAAATTATTGTAGTTTTCAATACATGTAGTTATCATTACTAGTAATTATTTGCATGGTTGTAATTTTCTTGGTTAAACTAAAAGCGTGAATATATTACTGTTTTACAATAATATATTTTACAGCCCTCACTGTATAAACTTGATCTGTGAGGGACTGATAAAATGTGCTGATACATGTATTTCTGGTTGTAGCCAATTTGTGAATAAAATGCAATCGGTTTTATATATTGAATCTTACTATGTACAGTTTTATAGGATGGTGAATACCATCGAGCCTGTGGTGTGCTCAACTGGGTGTTCCTGTTTCTGCACTGTATCATAGCTTTATGTATTACGATAATACTCAATGTAATACATGTGATTTCTCTAAGGATTATATCATGTTTTTAAATGTTTAAAAAAAACAAAAACAAACAAACTTGAGGAGAATCCCATAACCCACCAACGTGATGAAGGGAGGCAGGTTCCACTCTTATGACCCACATCAGGTGGTCGGGGAGGGGGATAGTGGTGGTGAGGCTATATAATTGATATTAGATCATTTTGATAAATTTTTCTTTTTATTCTTCTTTGGCCAATCACATGTATGGAATAGGCCTATAGGTATCTTGTAACCATGTAGGCTACTATTAAAATGCTATTTTATTTATGTGATGAAAACAATAAAGCACAGAATGTCTAGTTTATTATTCTGATGGCATTGTGTTGCAGATAAACCACCGGAAGCTGCTAGATGGGATGTTTGCTGCGTGTGGGGTTCCTGATGACAAGTTCAGAGTAATCTGTTCTGCTGTTGATAAACTAGACAAGGTAGGCTAATGAAAGCAGTGGATCATGTTAATGATGATTCGGTATCATTGCTGGAGGAGCGGCCGCAGTGGTAGAGCGTCCACCTGTGGCTCGATGGGTCTCAGGATCTATCCTCCTCGGAGGACCCGTTGGGTTATTTCCTGTTCCAAACAGTGATCCACGACTGGTCTATCAAAGGCTGTGCTGCGTGTTATCTTGTCTATGGGAAATTACACATAAAAGATCCATTGCTGTTATTAGACAGAGTAGCCTATGTGGCGTCCTCATTGACCAAGTGTCAACATAACCATGCATTTGACATCCAATAACTGCTGGTTTATAATCAGTGTTCTAGTGGTGTCGTTAAGCAAACACACTTTACCTTTATCAACATCAAAAAACCTGTTGTACGGCGCACTAGAAATAACACAACACAATCGTTCAACATCATGCAACTTATATTGCCCGTATGAGGTATATATAGGTAAAAGTCACAAAATATTTCCTACCATCTCTTTGCCTATATGGGTAATAAATATTGTCCTCTCTATCTTAGACATTCTGGGATGATGTGCGAGTGGAGATGATCGATGAAAAGGGGCTTGATCCGGCTGTGGCTGACAGAATTGGAGAATATGTGAGATACTCAGGTTGGTATTTTTTACGGAAAAGTTATCCCTAGTATTGTCCTGTCTGTGGGACAGTGCATATAAAAGATCATTTGCTGTTTAATAATAAGCAGATATCCTCTCATACTGCATGACCATGACAGACATGCTTGAACCTCAATTGGATATATATGCACATAAATATGTTAAAACTAACTAAAGCATATAAGATGAAATATTTAACATTTATTTTTCCAGTACAAATAAATTTCTTTAAAACTTTAACATTTTTCTATTTGGCAGCCATTTTGTTTTTTACTAATTAAAAGAACAAAAATGGAAATACAACATTTTTGACATAAACACTACTAATTTGCATTAAAGTCATGTTCCTAACTTTTACACCAAATTACCAATAACAGTTACCTTTTCCAGAAATCCGTCTGTATTATAAGTTAGTTTAGCAATTTTTACAAGTGTTTGTGTCAGGTGGTATTGATTTGATTGACGAGCTGTTGAAGGATGAACATCTATGTAAGCAGAAGAATGCTGTACAAGGTTTGGAGGAGTTACGCTTGCTGTTGCAGTACTGTCAACTTTATGGGGTCATGGACAAAGTGAGTTCAGCTGAGTTTTTAAAACGTTTTCCTCAGACTGTTCTTGTAGCAGACGGACTACCTTTATTTAAAATATGTTCATGTCTAATGTTTGCCAAGATTTATTCCATTTTCTACCTTGCCTACACTTGTATTACGAGATTAAAATATGGGTGGTGTATGCCATATGTTGTTGCAGGGAAAACTGTTTCTACAAAATAATATAGCAGAATTCTATAAATAGAAATTGTTTAAATCTATAAGATCCTCAAAATATTGAATTAATCATTTTTACAGGTCGCATAGAATACAACTAACAGCAAATGTAGTCCTGCTTTTAATGCATTGTTTTTTTGCAGGTTAAATTTGACTTAAGTCTTGCTCGAGGGCTCGACTACTATACTGGTGTTATCTATGAAGGCATTCTCACAGGTCGGTTATTATGAATTTAATTTCACTTGATTGGCATTATTATATATAGGAATAACATTATGTACATATATATATATTTATGTATGTATTTATACATGTTAATGTGAGGTGTTTTCAGGGCACCCCAACACTGATATTGCAATTGATATGAGGAAATAAATAAATTTATTTCAAGACAATCACTCTAAGGTCAATGCTATTGTCTGCAGATGTAGCAGAGTGAAAGTGTTTGGCACCAATATCAGTGATTGAGGGTCTTTTAAAAAAATAAAATATACGATATTTATAACAAACAATTACAACAACAAAAAAACGTTTGGAGTATTTTTTTCAAATATGCCATCAACTAAATTTTATGAAATGTTTTAACAATGAAATTTACTTATTGCCAGTATAGTGAAGACTTTTACAAACTATTTGATTATTTCTAGGTTTTACCCATCCTCAAGGTGGTGGTGAAAACAGTGATGAATCGGTTGGTGTTGGTAGTGTTGCAGGTGGTGGTCGTTATGACGGACTGGTTGGGATGTTTGACCCCAAAAACAAGATGGTCCCATGTGTTGGTGTCAGCATTGGAATTGAGAGACTTTTTTCATTTATGGAGGCCAAAATGGCGGTATGACAACTTTTTTTCTCTCAGATACTGTGAAATGGGTATTATTTATGCATCTGTAATTTTCGTGTTTGTAATGGATTGATTGAAAATATATTTTATTTCTTTTAACAAAAGGATTAGGCACAAGTTTCATACAATTTCTCTTTTTCGTATAAGAGTATATATATATTTTTCTAATCGCAAATATTCCCCGTTTTACAATACTTTTGTTTTGTAGCTATATCTTTTGCGTTCCAACTTTATTTTATAAACTTATTCTCTTCAAAACAAGTTACTGCTTGACAACTTACCAAACAGAATATTTTGTTTTCAGTCGGACAGTGAGAAGATGAGAACGACGGAGACAGAGGTGTACGTCTTGTCAGCACAGAAGAATCTTGTCGAAGAAAGACTAAAACTATGTAAGGAACTGTGGGATGCAGATATCAAAGTGAGTTGTGACATTTTTAAGGTGCTTGTCACCGTCTTGCGACAATTATCAAAATAATAGTTATATAATTTTTGGTTTTTCCACATGAATCTCGTTTTTCTGTTCAAAACTCCTGTCGACAGAATATTTTATTGTTTACAAAATTATGATTTTTCTGGAGAAATGTGTTCCCGAGCAAAAAGATTGGTAGATGCAATGAAATCCTGGGAGTCTCGCATTAAATCCAGGAGTGTTGGCTGGTCTGCTCTGACTGTTCTTTTTCCTCTTTTCTTAGACGGAGCAGTCATACAAAAAAAATCCAAAGGCACTGGATCAGTTCCAGTATTGTGAAGCAAACAGCATTCCACTAGCAGTCGTTATTGGCCAGTCAGAGATAGAACAGAATAAAGTAAAACTAAGAAAAACAGCAACTAGGGAAGAGGTATGTACATTATCGTGAAATACAATTAAAAATACTATGCAATTAGCTCACCATTTTGGTGCTAAAAGCACGATAAAGTGACAATAAGATAAAAAGTGATTTGTATGCAACTTAGAAATATAAAAAATGTTATTATAAAACATAAATTGGATGTTATACGAATACATCCACAAAATACGGGCCTGAAAAGTTAGAAACATTTTAAGGTGAATTCTTTATCTGCAGTTGCAACAGAGCAGAAACTTTTGGCACCAACATTGGCAATTTAGGGTCTTTAATTTCCATTGACTATACTTTTATGTAATTATTTAATTATATCCATTTTTATGTAGATCTATCGCTATGGTAATTGTTATTTTTACATATATAAACAAATTCACATCCTAGTTATTTATATTTTTGTGACATGTTGCACATTTATTATTCAATTGCTTGTATAATTTACAGAGGGATGTTTCCAGAAGTGATATGGTGGAAGAAATTAAGAAAGAACTTACATCTATATCATCTAGCTGAGAAAAACTTGTCATCACATTGTTTTACTTAACGAAATACTGGTCACCAACATTCTGCAACACACAAACTTCAATATGCCTGCATCATCACTCTTCAGGAGAATGTTTCAAAATAAATTCACAAATATTGTACCCTTTGTAGAATGAATTGTGTAGGATTTAAAATAAGTTATTTATTCTCAAACTGAATGTCAACATTTAGGGATATTCGTTTATAGCAGAAATGTTACACTGCAGTCGCGAAATACTTGACAGATGGTTTGGAGTTCCCACTCTTGGATAATTTTTAAAACTAGATTGTCTAAAACACATTCTGCCTATTCATTTGAGCATGCGTAGCAAATTAATTTTATGAATGATGCATTATTTTTGTTTTACGTTAAATATGTTTCTACTGAAAGGCAATGATAACTTTGAATCAGTAATTGTCAATTAGCAGCATTGTGAAAAATTGGGAATAATGTTGACATTAAATATTATTTTTTAAACCCACCAAAAATGTCAAAGAAATATTTCATTTTGTTCTGTACCACTTAATGGAATAAATATGATAAATAAAACATAAAAGTTCTGTCATTTGTACATAGATAACTGCAGAATGTCACTGATTTTGTCGATGGACAGGATTGAGGGATAATAAAAGATTTGAGGTCCATCTTCATGTCTCTTGATACTATCTATAGTCTTTAGGGCTATTCAACATGTTTTACCACGTTAATTTATTATTTTAGAAGCCCTGGGAGGATGAGGTGCATGAATATTTATTGGAAATGTGCATCCTAAACAAAGCACAAGACAAGAAAACAATCCTCTGCTTTGCATCCTTCATCTCTTTGGGATAATTTGAAGTGCACAAAAAATGCTCTTTTTTTTAACCTGTTACCAAATAAAATTATGTTAACAGACAGCATTTTCAATGATGATTTAATCTGCATGTAAATCATGTTTATCACAGAAAAACACTATGCAATACAATATCAAGTTGTTTGACTTTGAAAAAAAAGAAGACAAAATCACATTTTATTTCATCACCATATAAATGACATACATATTTAACACTTAATTTCAAAACTACACGAAAAGGGACAAATTCAAGTAATTGTAAATACATCGATTCAAAATTAATGTAACAATAATTTTGTTTACAATATACAATAACTAACAAGAAAACAAATAACAATGGCTAAACTAATATTTCTGTAATACTTTTTCATCATCTCCATTGTAATTGGTTAAGTATCAAACATAAATGTATTAACACAATTTCACACGAATTCGGTTTCATTTTATGAATACTGAACATTACTGTAAAAACTTAATATATACAAACGAACACCAAACTGATGTATAGGCCTACATACATACATCATTTTTTATAATAAAGACTTCAAGATAATTTTCCTAAAATTTCATATACATGATGTTATTTATGTATTTAATCAAAATTAAATACACAAATATGCAAACTTTTTACAAATATCTTTACAATTCATGTATTTCTGGAATACAAATTAACATTATTTTTACAAATATGTACATTTATACAAATGTGTGTAAATGTAAGCATAGACATATGTATGACAAACATATAAAAAATATTTTATACAATAAACATTGGTTATAACATACGTCAAGTGACTAGCGATAGTTCTTTACAGGAAGTACTATCTGCTATTTCTAATACTAAATTCTGTATCACAAGCAATGTCTTTCTTTATAGTCGTTTATTCACGATCAGTGTTCATTATAAACAAAATTTACTGTATGAGCCGATATAGCCAACTAAGTCCAACGACTTTAAAACAAGTCTAAATGCTAAATTAATTAATCAACTTCTTCCAAGACACTGGTCTAAATACATTGAATTATTAGATTACATATGACCTACGTCTAGCTTGTCGTTCTTCTGATCGATATGGAGAACTAAGACTTGTTCAATTTGGACTTTAGTTAGCGAAATCGGTTGTATATCTCTTTAACGCTCCTGTAAATTGTTTTATTCGCATATACAAACAAATATTTACTCCAAAATCCAATTTAATGACTGAAAATGCACATTATTTCACACATGACAGATCAACGTAGTATTCTTAACAAAAACAAAATCACGCAAACAAAAACAATTGTTCACTCTTGAAAGTCTTGTCTTGTCACAAGCGATTAACAAAGTTACGAGACACATGACAACTGTAGCACTTTCCATATTAAAATTGTAAAAACTCTTGAGAATTACAACCTAGAATGTATGAGCATTACGACACACTCCACAACCGAGTGCGAACTCCTCTCCTGTTTGTGGATGCTGCACATGCAGTGGACATTCCTCACCATCCATCTGTTTGCCACGCGGACCTGCAACACAATTTACATAGATTGCTATTATAGCTGTGTGTACACGGGAGAGATGTGGAGAAATATGGAATTGGGTTAGGCCAGATCCATTATTAACAATTACGTAATTTGGATAATCACTGAATTTTAATTTAGTACCAGTTACTGAATGTACGTTTTGTAAGTGCCAGACACCGAATTTTAATTTAGTACCAGTGCACTGGAACTTATCTCCCCTTTCAGGCAACAGTAACAGTGATTTGACGCATGTTCAAGATGGCGAGCTCGCCATCGCGTTCTATTATTTCCCATTCATTTAATATCAGGTGCAAAAACTGGTCTTGCTAGTTTGTATACCTGCTGGACAGTGTGGTAAATCAGTCTTAGTAATGTTGGTGACTCGCTGAAAATCATCGTGGCAAGCGTTGCAAAAGTGTGTGGTGCCGAAGCAGAAAAATACAGCCACTGAACAGCAGTAGCGACACTTGTATTCGAGGAAGTCTGTTCCATGCTTTGGACACATCTGCAGAAAAACAATCGTGTAACAAGTTTAAGATATAAATAATTTATACTTAATCCTTTAAATCATAGAGATCCATCAGTGTCATTATTGGAAACACTGGTTAGTTATATCTTATTTACGTGCTTATATCCAATTAAGGTTCAAGCATGTCTGTCATGGGCATGCAGTCCAGCTGCCTCAATTGCCTGTCCAGGACAGAAGTTAGTGTTAGTATGATATAAGAAACCCACTACACTTCATAAGTAACAAGGGATCTTTTATAAGCACTTTCCTACAGACAGGACTATATACTACAGCCTTTGTTAAACTGGTTGGGGTAAGTGGAAGTACACCTACCCATTGAGCCTTGTGAACCTCTCATTCTGGAGTCAGTACTGGAATTAAAAATCCCATATGCCACGAATGGGATTTGAACCCAGTACCTACCAGTATTAAGCCTGATGCATTAACCACTAAGACTGGTAGGAAACATTGAATGGTAGGGCGACATAAATATAATAACTGTTTGTTGGAAACCTTTATGAGCCAGGTATAACATGGAAACTGCTCAATACATTACCTGTGCTCTGGACACATCGGAGCAGGCACCGCAGACCAATTCCTTGGGATCATAATTATCTGCTGCTCCTGCCTGGTCATCACACCGAGCCTCACCACCATAATACGCCTGTAATACAACAAACATACACATTTAGATTTACTTCACGACAGACTTTGAATCGAGGAAAGGACAGCACTTACCACATCAATAAGTGTACCAGTCATTTAAAACTTGTACAAATGGAGTGGGGGGGAAACAACTATTCTACAGGGGATTGATAAATAATACTAAATCATACAGGCGATTAGCCCAAGATCAAAAAAGAGGAAAATATGATTGGTCAAACAAAAGTGGAAAATATAGATTTTTATATTTTTCTTTAAACAATATTTATTAACATTTGTTTATTACGTTAGGGATTGACCAACAGGCAAAGCCTATATGAAGGTCTCTACCTGGATACTTCTGAAAGTACTAACCTTAACGCATTTAAAACAGACATAGTACGCATATCGTTCCATTGCAAAGCCAGATGGGTCTTCGTAAAATCTTGATCCTGGTATAGCTATTGCCTCGGCTTTCTTCAGACCTTCATACTCCAAACGCATAAGCGCTTTCCGACGTACACTCTCATACAACTCCAAGATAGGCTGAAGGAGTTCTTTTAGCACTGGATGCTCAATTTGATCCTTAAAGTATATTTCAAATAAACATTTCAAATACAATTCCATATTCTAGCCAATAATATTTAAAACACTGCTTACAGGTCAGTCAAAACATAAGATGCACAAATTTAGAAAATCAATAATTATTGCTGAAAATACATTCATAACAATCGAGATACTTTGCTGCACCAAGATTCCAAAACGTTAGTTATAGACCTGGAGCCAATTTCACAAAACTTTGTACGTCTAGTTTACCACTAGTTGTGGACATAAATGTAAATATAGAGGTTTAGATCGATTACGGTATCTGAGATTCAGATTTAAGGTGGGGTCAAGGGTACCTAATGTTGTGAAGCAATAATTTGTTTACCAGTAACACCAGGTTACACTGTTGATGGTTCTTTTTAATAATATTATTGTCTTAAATATGGGCTAGTGATCTTTAAATCATTGCTAGGGAATTTTGAAAATTCTTCAAACCCACTAATAAGTGTCCTACAAATATAAACTGGCAAACAAATGTTTCTGGAGAGTTCAAACACTTTTACTTGTTTAAAATTTAGCATAAAACTATGACCGATTATTTTAGGTGTGACATGTAAAGCTATTCAGATTTGCAATCATAAATACCTTGCAGATGGGACACAAAGAGAAACCGAATGTGATTCTTGGTCCAACCCATTTCTTCTCCAGAATCTTTCTACAGCAATGTACATGGAACACGTGGCCACATTTGAGCTAGGGAAAAAATAAGACCACAAAAAAATAAGACAACTGCAGTAGAACATTGTTAGTCTGAACAATAGAGCTTTTTAAAACAAAAATGTCAGGATTAAAGAATTTCCAGACATGACGAGTAGTCTCCCTTGAGTCACAAACCCAATTACAAATGTTTATTAATTAGTTTTCCCAATGTGTCATGGGTACGTACGTATAAAACTAATTTCATTGATTGGGCACTCTGATACCAAAAAATTCTGCACTGTCTCAAACTTTCACATTTATAATGGCAGCAATGTGAATAAAAATAACTTAAACCAAAAGTTGTGGTCAGTGGAAGTGCTTATTTAAAACACTACTTGCTAATGGAACAAAAATGAGGACCATATTTGGTCAGAGCAGTTTTTTTTATTGCGTTCCAGACCATCTGTTGCAATTACCATATGTTTCATTAACAAATATTTACATCCGTTGAATTACCATATATTTCATTAACAAATATTTACTTCTGATGCAATTACCATATATTTCATTAACAAATATTTCTTTTCTTGTAAATTGTGGAAACAAATATGTTCACAAATCCATGTGGTACATGTAATGAATGTTGCGCTCCACACTAAAACATGGGAGAGAGAATACCTGGATGGCCGGGGCGGCAGAGAGTGCCTCTGTAAAACAGACCATGCACATGTCGTCAGCGTCCTGACGAAGTAACTTCTGGTCAGATGACTGACACCGGTGTAAACATGGCAGACACTTCTCTTCATTTTTGATACCTCCGCATGGGTGACCACACTGCAGGACTTTAGTACATGCATTTTTGGCATATGTCTGAAAGATAAGAACATCTCACATTAAGCCAATTGATTAAATATTTTATTGTGGATTTTTTATACGAATACAATACGTGCATCTAATTTTCGTTTTTACTTATACTTGCTAAACCTAATTATCTCCCTTTCACATGATTCTATCAGTATTTTCTTCAGAGTGGTATTTAGCATAAACTGGATTATCTACACTACAAAGCCATTTTCAGTGGGATTTTCTCCCTGGTATAATCGTTACACCACAGCTATTATGTGGTGAAAAGTCTACCTACCAAATTGGCAAGAAAAAAATAAATCACCTTTTTATTATGCCATTAGGGAGTCAACTTGTCTAGGTCTCATATCACGTTTTTGCAACTGGGGAAATACTTTGCGTTTCTATTTTTAGAACTTTCCAACATCCAATGAGACCGGCACGTTTAGCACTCCTGACCTGTCCTTTGTGCAGTGAGTCACTGAGCGTAAGGGGCAGGTAATCTAGTCTATATTTAGCATTTTAATTCTGTTATTTGCTATGATGTGCTACGAAAAAAATTTAAAATGTGTTATTTCATTAAAGTAAAATTTGTTTTATTTAACGACGTCACTAGAAACACATCGATTATAAATCAGCGGTTATTGGACGTCAGACGCATGGTTAT
>JAUTCZ010048325.1:0-11543 GCA_032273805.1 Melanodrymia brightae | reverse complement strand
GTTCGCGTCATTAGAGATCGAGGTAACCTCCAGGCAACCTGAACGACCGTTCGCCTCCTATTCTCAGGCCTGCATGTGAATAATTACTAGCAACTAAGTGCATTAAAAAGACAACAAATTTTTTTGAAATAACAATTACATATCGTGAATTGATCCTTTTATTAAAAATTGCATAAATTTACAGCTGCAAATATGACCAGTTTTACAATATTTAATGGATTTGTATTAAATATAGACCTGCTGCCCATTTGTCAGTTGCAGGCCTCAGACCACACTTTTCTTTTTTTATTATTTAATTTTAAATCTAGTAAAAGTCATTGCAAATCCACATTCTCCCCATCCGACCCCTCCCCCACTTGTCACCTTCTGTGTTATCTCAATGTCCACTTAAAAGACTTTATTACCACCTCATAGCTCTTTGGGTGAAACCCCTTACCACGCCAAGGAATGGACCATATGGGGGACTTTCAGCAATGATGTCATATTGGCAAAGTGATGTCACGGTCACTGGAAACATGGATTATGTTTTCCTGACAGGTTAAAATAAAACATATTGCACTTTTGAAAACCAAATAGTTAATGATTAATGATACATGCATGTCTTGAACTTGTAGATCAAAATACTTCAATCTGTCTGTGAAAGGAGACATGCATTGTAACAAAGCCCAGACATTTACAATGCAAACACTAAAACTTCATTGAGTATTCCAAACACTCTTAACCCATTATTTTTCTCAAGTTTTTTTTGTCTAAACAGATTTCAATGAATATTTAATGAATTTATAGTACAAAAATGCATTCAAACATTTTGGGCTAGACGAACATTACACTGAGTGCAAGAACCCAGTACAGAAGTGGATTACAAGGTTTTGATCTGAATGACCTTTACTTTTAACACTACCACCATCTGCTTACCGGGTACACTTATTGTCAGAATTTGGCACGAGTGTCTTTAGCATAATATTAAATAGACACAAATTAAGCATTCTATTTATTACTGTCTTATGTATATTAAAAAAACGTTAATAGAAGCATCATATAATATCATGTAGTAATCGTGATGAACTTCAGCGCAATGTTTACGTTTAAACTTTCAGTAATGATGTCATATTGGAGAAGTGACGTCATAGTCTCCGGCTATTCGCGATCCTATTTATAAAGTTAATCAGTGGCATTTAATTGATTTTAATTATATTTATAATGATGTGGGGTTAATAAAATTATTACTTGTGTATCGTTAGTCTTAGAACGAAAATAAATGTGTCAGTCTTCATAAATAGTTAAATTGTAAATGTTTGTGCATACCGGCATCCCCAGACAAAATTCTCATTTTCTCAAAATGACAAAATATGGGTTACCGTGTTCTTGCAGTAAGGTCTTCCTATTAGATATGAATTAATGTTGCACATTATTTAATATGTTACTAACTACATGTAGGTACCTACAGTGCCAACTCATCATTGACTACATTATACACACTTGGTTTGAAACAAAATATTATTATTTGTTTGTGCCTGATTTTTTAAGGTTGTTGGCTTGTATTCTGTGTTTGCCAAACACAACCATTTCGATGTCAAGGTTCACACAAGGCCCCATTTCATAGTAAACTAAATTAGACCTACATAAAGGGTAGCCCATTAAACTGTTTTTCACAATATTTATGGTATGAAATCAAAACACATTTTCCAATACCAGTTTATTTACAGAACTTAAAATATAAACTATAATAATAACATTTTATTGACACTTGATCACAAACAATTTAGTTTGATTAAAAAATTGTATATATAAATTATAAGGGTAATAAAGTTAAAACGATAAAGAGTTACTTCCCCTTAATGAAAAGTGTTTTTCTTAAAATACCAGATGTTTACAAAACAAATTACAAACTAACTGACCAATGAAATGCTGACAAAACTCAGGTATTAAAGCTGAGTAAGATTGATATGACTCATGACAGTATATTTATGCTGTCAATCATTGTCATTACCAAAATACTTACAATACAAATACCGGTACTATCTGTTTCCTTGCACTGAGCGGGGCAATGCTCAGTGCAAGACCGTCCACCTGAGGCTCGATGTGTCAAAGGATCGATCCTCCTTGGGATCTGTTGAGTTAAATCCCATTCCAACCAGTGATCTTTGACGGGTCTATCAAAGGCCATGGTGTGTGCTATCCTGTCTGTGGGAAAGTGCCCAAAAAAGATCCCTTGCTGTTATTTGAAGAAGATGAGCCTCTGTGACCAAGTGTCGATATAACCGGGAGTTTGACATCCATTAACCGCTGATTAATAATCGTTAGACAAACTTTATCTTTTGATCTGTTTCCTTACATAACAGTTATTAACTACATGTATAGACAAACTAAATTAATTGGCAGTAATGTTACAATGCTTAATGAAGACAGTGGTGTCAAAATAAAACTGAAAAATATTCATGCACAAAAAATGAATGATGGCTGAAAAACAAAAGTGAGAAACACATTTTTTTTTATCAAATTGGTCAGGTTACAGCAAGAAGATCAAGACAAATTTGATCATCTTGTCTTAGGCTCTCTTTATTTACTTCAAGATCGTCAATCACCATGTTTGACAAACGGTTCTGCTCTGTGGCATCTCCTTACAATTGTAGTCCTTATAAATATTTAGCTTCATTTTTTGCGATTATTCATATGACGTAGACAAGCAATTTTACTTAGTATCATGACATTTTGAAATTTCTGTTAGTATAATAAATGTATGCAATTATGTAGTTAAGCAAGGAAAGTGTTTTCTCTTTTGTTTATACTCAAAGAAATTTGCGTATAACTTGCTTCATGCTGTCATCATGTAATTGCACTTTTCGCTCCAAAATGGTGAGTGATTCTCATTACCAGTAATCAGTTAATGATTTTAAGCCACAGTCTATTTAATAGCTACACACTGAACACTATATTGATTTGTCTTGATTGGCTAAGATGTGACTTGTTTAGGATGTCAGTTATAAATTAACGACTCATCAGATGACAGTTCATCAAAGAATATAAAGTTTTAATATGTAAAAAAATTACAGCTCAAACTGTACATGCTATGAACGCTGGGATATGCATTGTCAAATATCTCTATCATTAGAGTAAGTAATGTCTGGTACTGGAGTTAATAGGTATGGAAGGCAAACGCTGCTTTAATTTTCCAAAAATCCCTATTCGTTATATGTAAAAGTCAAATCTATTTGTTTTCACAATTTGTGAAATCATGTAAGCTCACACGTACTTAGGCTATAATCGAACAGCATAAATTGAGAAGGAAAGTATGTAAGTACACACATTTCTGTCTTGCTCATGTTGTTATTCAACAGTCATAGCAATTCCATTCTCTCATACCAATTATTGCTGAACTTCTCCATTTATTATGATTTTAAAGAAATAATATTATTTTATATTATGTGTTTTGAAATCATATTTCAAAAGTTTATCTGTTCGTTTTCCTTTAATAATAAATTTTGCAATAAGGACGTTTCTTATGACTTTCTGTAAAGCTAAGGCCAAAGATAAAAAAGGTTTGTTTATGGTTTCCCAACTGACACTATTTTCTCCCGCTGACAAACTTTTTTTTGTGAAAAAGATAAATTTTCAAAACCAAATATTTTTTTTAACATTTTACAATGAGAAAACACTGAAAAAGAAGATACTACCAACCTACCAACTCTTTATTTTTTCACAATGAAACCTTAAACAAACCTATTTCTTTCTTTAGCCCAATAAAATATTTTCTTGATCTGATCATGTATAATTCACAACAGTTTGACTAGTAGGCTAAATAAGTAAATCAAGAACTACGGTTTATCGACTCCACTTTAAAAACATAAACAGTGAGTGTTACACTAATGGTATGGAATGACAGGTCTAGAAACATTAGTAACATAATTGATGATTACTCGGATAAGAGCCGTAGCACCAAAAACACTATTGGTGATGACATTACAGTGACACACAGCATTGGCCAGTTTGTGTTTGCACCTGATTTAAGTTCAGTATCAATGTCAAGTTCCCCAGTGATGACGGTTGTGGTTATAACTCTCACTGTTGTTATCACATCAGGGATCCTTGTCGTCGCTTCTGTTATCTCCTCTGTGGTTGGCCATGATGTAAGTTCTTCCTCAGTCGTAGGTGCCATGGTCGTCGTAGGTGCCATGGTCGGCGTCGTAGCTGAAGAGTTCAAAGAGCATTTTCATTTATATTTATAGTCAGAATGAATGAATTGAATATTAACATCACCTCAGCACAAAAAAAGACATCTTTTGTTTCTACCTTAGAACTCTGCAGATTCCAAAATTCAAACTATTTTGCTACGACACTTGAAATTAATGACAAGATAATGCCATTGTAAATTAAGTTTGCGATGGAAATTTAAAATAAAATGCTGCAATAAACCCACAATGGGAAAAATATAGAATGTTATTTTTTTTACGAAAATATAACATTTTGCTTGAATCTTGTGATGGTTATGCCAAAAAACATTGCATAACTTAAACTGATGTATAAACAAAATGATCAATCATGCAATTTGTGCAGGCCTGTTAAGCATTTTAAATACTTATCATTCTCATTGCAATAAATTTAATTAATTTACACTTTTTATCTGGCAACTGACTAAAAGGGTAAAAATGGTACAGAATTCCGTTTGCATAAATGAGTACGGTATATAAAATTTAGTGATGTCAATGTTCAACAAGTGATAGACACATTGAGGCTGTTTGAAGAGACACACATTGTCCCCATACTGTGAAGTGTGCAAACAAATCAATGAAGGTTGAACCTACAAGTACACATACACTATTGAACTTTTCTTTGGTGTTGGATATGGCCAATTGTCCTTGAGGTTTAAATCTTAATTGATTGTTCTTTGTCTGGATTCGGAGCAGGTGTAGCTCAGCAAAATTCAATAGGTCCACGGATTGATCCTCCCAGTGGATACATTGGGTTATTTCCTGTTCTAACCAGTGTTCCACAACTGTTCTATCAATGGCCGTGCTGTGTGCTATCCTGTCTGTGGGAAAGTCCACGTAAAAGATCCCTTGCTGTTATTCAAATAAGAGTAGCAGGTTTCCTCTGTGACCAAGTGTCGATATAACCATGCATTTGACATCCAATAATAATCAATGTGTTCCAGTGGTGTCATTAAACACACAAACTTGATCTTTTTTGGTCTGGATTTTCACACGTTATACTATATTTGTTACCTGTCTTAAGTGATCAACTACATGTAAAGGAGTAACAAAAAGGGTAAATAAGTTACTTGTTGTGGTGGTGGTGGTGGTTGTAGTTGATGGTGTAGTTGGAGTGGCATCGCAGTTGAAACGCCCGTCCAATGAGTATCTCTCTTTCATAACTGTGTAGGCTTCAATGAGTTTCCTGTCACAATTCTGAACTCTTGGCTCCATACAACTCACATACTGTTCAAATGCTCTGAAATATAACGTATTTAATACATATTAAATTTTATGTGGATCATACAATTATAGAGGATTTGTGACAAGTGTGGAAAATATTGAAATTATTGAGATTGATCTGTATTTGTCGAGACTCTTCCGAGACAAATACCGATTAACTCAACAAGGTTGATATTTTCTGTATTAAAAACATGAGTTGGGCAAAGAGATTGGAGGCAATAATATGTCATCTCACACATGAGCAATATCAAAACGTGTCTTCAAGCAATTGTACTACATCACGTTGAGCTTTCAAATCATTACTGCATCTCCGTAACCAATACAAGTAGCACAGTGTGTGACATCAAATGATTGTTCTAGTTCTACATCACAAATGTTTAAACATTTTTAACATAATTAGTTTATAGATACTAGTAATAATTGGACTAAAAACACATATTTACACTTAGTTATGTCTATGTCAGCTGTTTTAGATAATGGACAATGAAAAAAATAACCTTGGAATTCACTATTCAGCAATGCTATTTAACTAGCTCTCATGAATTTTTGTCAAATAAGTTTATATCAATTTTATCTCGTGAAAAATTCCAAGTGCAGTGTACATATTATCAAATTGATCATTTGACAACAATATCCTCTATTTTGCATGAATCTAAAGAAATTTTAATTTAATTTGCAATTCAGTTTCTAATTGTTAATTAACGTGGATACAATGCAAATATAATTATCTTGCATAGTTTATCATTTGTCTTGCATGTGACACTTGTCACAATTCTTGTACTGATAATTTCATTGAACACAACATCACACTGAGACTTAAACATGTTGTTGATTCACGCTATTCAATAGCTACATACTGCTGTAAATAAAGTGAAACTTTAGATCAACACCACATAGACAATCTATCTTGTATATCCAAGTTAAACTAGGTGACATTCTAAGAGTGCTAACCCCTCAGAAGTATTTCATTGTTCCTGGCCATTCACTAGTTCCTTTGTTCAGGTTATATAGATTGAACTAGAGTTCAGTGATTGTAGTTTTGTGGGAATGATCGCTTTCATGACTTCACAGCTCTCATAAAACCTATTTTGAGGAGCAAAAACATTTACAAGTGCACTAAATAAATGTTAAACTCTTCGAAACTATCTATTATAATTATGATGTGTATTGCAATGTTTTCATTTTCATATTCAAAACATTTACCGTATATAAATGTGAAGACAAATCCTAATGTCAGAGGAGAGCAATCATTCCCTAAAATATTTTTGCAAGAGCTTTTTGTGTTGCCAAAAAGTTTACAAATGGCAGTCATAGATTGTTTTTGCAAATATTGGTTAACACCATGCATTTGTAGCTATTTTGCCCAAAAAATTTCTTTTAAAAAAAACTGTATATTCATAACAAATGATGATGTGTTTGTCTCTGTTCCTGCAAACTGCACAACTGATGATGTGTTTGTCCCTGTGCATGCAAACTGCACAAATGATGATGTGTTTGTCTCTGTTCCTGCAAACTGCAGTGCAAAATTAATATTTATTGCCAACTCATGTTGTTTTTCACAATCGATCAAGGTTTGTGGATTTTGGAAATGTTACAAAATTGGACCGGCTTTTTGGTTAGCACTAAGCAGTTTTAATTTAAATGTTAACATCTGTTTTATTTGTGGAAGAAGCACAGTCCTATCTAGTAATTCATTGACCACCAGCAGTGAGATTGATCTTACCTGTGTTCTGTACTGATTTTGTCTCATTTATAAGAAGCTCCGTGCACAGTAGACTAACATATTAAGACTGTCAGGATCATGACTGGGGTTTGCGTCCGATCAGAGATCTATTGGGCCTTTAGGAGAACTCCATGTCCAGTAGACTAACATATTTATTATAATCTGTTTTATATTCTCCATTTCATGTGCAAACTAGGTCCAGGAAATAACTCAGTTCAAGAATGTCCTGAAGTTCAATGGATCAAAGGATCGATCCTCCTCAGTAGGCCCATTGGGTTATTTTTCTTTGAAACCAGTGATCGATGACTGGTCTATCAAAGGCCATGGTGTGTGCTATCCTGTTTGTAGGAAAGTGCATATAAAAGATCCCTTCCTGTTATTCGGTAAGAGTAGCCTATATGGCACCAGCAGTATTCCTCTGTGACCAAGTGTCAATATAACAGCACTTGCGTTTCACAACCAATAACCATTAATTACTAATCAATATGTTCCTGTGGTGTCATTAAACAAACAAACTTTATATTTATCTTCCCAGAGTGGAAACTGAGGGCAGATGGTTATTAGATTTGGGTTCATGTCCCTTCATTTATTAGCTGGTCCTTTTTGATAATTCAATATGCAATGAAGTCATATCGGACTAAAAAATTTTCTCGTTTGGTTTCATATGCTCATTAGTCCCTCAGATGTACTGCATCAATAATTAAAATATGAAGCCTGTCAGAGCTTACTGCTCTCTTATTTTCATACACACGTTCTGACATTCTCACAAGGACTATTTTGAATCCTAACTATGAAGTCTGCTCCGTTAACATTCCACTTCAATGATTAAATCAATGTATCACTCCACAAATATTCCTTTTCTTAACCCTAAAACAAACAATTATTTGATCCAGACTTTATACACCAGTTAGCCATAGTTGACAGGAGGTTTAAATGTCTTCATAGCGAACGGTCATATGATCATTAAAGGAGACATTTGTTGATCTTGTTGTGAAAACAACACCCTGATCTGAAAAAGTGAATCAGTTTACTGTCACCTGTCACATCTAAGAGTCAGTTCCTGCTGCCAGATGTACAAAACAATGGTGCTTTAATTCTGGCCTTCCTTTTGTCAGAGCATGGAGTAGCTCAGGGCAAGAGCATCCGCCTGAGGTCCGATAGGTTGATGGATCAATTCTCCTCAGTGGATCCTTTGGGTTATTTCCTGTTCCAACCAGTGGTTTACGACTGATCGATCAAATGCCATGGTGTGTGCTATCCTATCTGTAGGAAAATTCACTTAAAAGATCCTTTGCTATTATTCGAAGAAAGTAGCATATTCTGTGGCAACAGGTTTCCACTGTTACTTAGTGTCGATATAACCATGTGTTTGACATTCAATAGCTGCAGATCAATGTGTTCCAGTGGTGTTGTTAAACAAACAAACTTTTTATATTTAACTGCCTCTATATGTTTAACAATATATGTATTGTAGTCGGACAGTGAAAGTAGTGGAAAATGACAACATTATTGTATATCAGTTACCATTTATTGATCTTCATCTAGAAAGCTTAGTCTCCTTCCTTCATTCATTCAGTTGGTAAACCTAGTAATTAATAGTATACATGTACCATCATATTTTGTAAGCAAAAACATGATTTAAGTAAAGTCCTGTACCCATTTCACTAGATGAGAGATCATAATGAAATATATGGTGCACTACATCATCATCTAATAGTATCCAATTTAGAAATCTGAACCAGACTTATTTTATGGTTTGTTTTATTATAATACATGTATAAATTGTACTATAACTTACGTATAATATTCATGTCACACACCCATTTGATATTTTGGTATATAAGCAGTGTAGTAAAGTTATTGCTGTTGAAAGGTCATTTGTTTACAAGCCAATAATAAACCTGGGCATAATGTAGAGTTGAAGACATATTTTTATGTTTGGTTATTATTTTTCTTAAAGTTCTTTTCGATTGTAACTAAAGTGTGTATTTGACATGTGTAATTTCAATAAAAGATGTTGTGTATTGTGTGAGAGAATATCCTCGTAACTCTACATTTCCACTCAACATAAAGATATTCCGATCTGGCATTCAGTCTGAAGCCGCGTGTTTTGTCACTGTCTCTTGGATCCGGTCGTAGTCTTTACATGCATTTTACATGTTGATTTTGTTGTCTTTGATCACTGTATGATCTCTTCATCTCTTCTCTGCATCTTTCCCATATTTACCTGGATTTTAGCAAGCCATGTGTAAACATGGGTTCTCAGAGTAAATAATATAAATTCAGAAAGAAAGAATATCTTACTCGCAGATTTGATAATGTGTTGATTGGGCATTCTTTCCAGCCCTGTTGAGGTTTTCTCGAGGCTTGCTACATGCATAGAGTGCTTCTATGACATTCTTGTCACTGCAGCCATGGCTTACTGAAACAACAGAAACGTAAAGTTTTCACTATGAATAACTTGATTTGCGTACAATTCTTCAACCAATGTTTACTGTATAAAGCATGTCTAACATATTTGCTTTGTTGCATCTTTCAATTGGTGCACCTGCACCAGATGGTTCTCATGATTTTTATATTAAGGGGGACTGTGCATAAATGTCGATCAATGTGTTTTGCAATCCAATCTGAACAATGTGCGGAAGGGTTGGATGCGGTGAAAGACAGAAAGCCAAGTTTGGATTGCTTTTCATTGGTCCACAGGTGATCAGTGTTTTATGTTATGATTAGAAAAGAAGGGAGATGGTAAAAAACTCAATCCTAATTTTGTTTGGATTGTGAAACATAATGACATTTATGCACAATCCCTAAGATATTCAGTCGTGACATGTTTTTAGTAGGGTCGAATAATATTTTATGACGTCTGCGTTGCAGTGTTACTTTTGTATACATTGTTTTTTCATGTCTGTAGTCCTTGGCCTGGAATGGTTACTATTATGCACTTAGAAAAATCTGACCTTAGACAGAAACTGAACAATTAAACTTAGTGTTTACTTATTTTAAAATTTAATCTATCGACATAAATATGTGTATGTATCAGAAAATACCTAACTTATTAATAGGTAATTAATCACCAATTTATGTGCAGTTGTGTAGGAGATGGGTAGCCAACACAATTCTATTATGCATCGAACTTATAATCTTGCTTAGACAGAATGTAGAGCTGTTTGTAAGATCTAGGATGGGACAGTGTATTATGTATCATTATTAGACTTGGATACCAGATTAGATATCATTTGAACACTTATAACATTAAGCAACGAAATATGGTTTCCCTAATGTGAATCAAAGCAAATTGATGTTTTTAGAACTAAAAGTAAATTACCAAAAGTTCAATATGTATTGAAACGAATCAAAAGCGCTATTGTGTTGCTACACATAATACGGTTATTAATGGTACAGTAGAGACTCATTGTTTTCATATGATGTTACTTTGAAGCAACATCATAATCGAACAGAACTGTTTTCTGTCATTCACCGTTGACACACTGACAAACATGACTAAACTAAGCGAATGTCAACTTCCACATACGTATAAATGTTGATTGGAATCGATGCTCATCAAAGCTTTTTGTAACCCGTATTTGGTGTCTACAACTGGAAGTAACTGGATTGAATGCACATTGATTGCGCTTCGAAACAGTTTGGATGTTTGGTGTGTCAATCATAATAGTCCTGAGTGATATTATGTATAATTTGCAACTTGATATTGCGTATATTTTGCCGACTTTGAAATAACTATATAGAAGATTTAAGAGTGATATTATATATCATTTGCTAACTTAAGAGTGATATTTCATATGCAATACATACGGTAAACAAGTATTCGTGAAGTAAAACATTTTACATATGTTCACTCATTGCTGTGCCCATCATAAAAAAACATTTTTGTCCTAATAAAATGAAATATTACCCATATCCACTCAAAAAATATACATATCCTCTATTTATTTGCCAACTTAAGAGTAATATTAGATATTATGAACCGACTTAGGAGCGATATTACACACAATACTTGCAGACTTAGCAGGGTGTAATACATTTTTATTTTTCAAAAACTTTGGAGGTTAGGTACATGAATATTACGCTTATGTGTAATTTATACACTTGGGATGAATATACATTTAACTATTGTGTATGATTGTAGATTCTAATACAACTAGCATATAACCCTATTTTTCATTGGTTAATTTTCGGATAAATCGGACGATAGATGGACGCTGTCATTAGCAACAAGGGTTTAATCACGAATTTTAAGCACTTGTTCGGCAGTTTCCGCCGTCTTTCTGCTGTCGCTTAGCCTCATATATGGTGTTTTTGTTGTTGTCTCAATTCCGCGTCTTCTATTTTGTATATTAATACACATACTTTGCATAGAATTGCTAACA